>JASGXE010009549.1:0-19449 GCA_030068105.1 Sinentomon sp. SZTP_YWyxl
TTGTGTTGCCATTTGGAATATCTCCGAAAATATGTCGGCGTTATTCTGGAACACTGTAAAGAGGAGAGTTATATTCCCATCCATGTAGGTAACCTGACAGGCAAAATGAGCTACCCCAACTTGGACCTGTGTCCCAGACCCACAGTCAGGTGAAACAAGCCATTTTCTCAACTGGCCAGCAGTTGAACTGACTTATCCGTATACTTGTCAAAATGGCTGAAATTTCCAAATTTTTCACCGGATTGACCTGAGTCTTGGCGAATCCATGTAGAAGAGATCTAAGCCTGAGGCCATTGCACAAACATACCATCAAAATGTATATCTCTTTATCGGGCACAAAACTTCATTGGTTCAGCCAAATTTGACTCTTCTTTGAAGGTATCACCCTGAGATACAGCAGCACAAAGGTCACCAAAAGACTGAAAACATAATCTGCGGAAAAAATGAAGAATCGAAACTGCAATGTCCACAGTTGCAATTGGAACATTGTTACCGATATTAAACAGGGTGAGTCAGTAGAGCCGCTCCAAAATTGAAATGTTTATATCTTGTAAATCTTTCTTCGGAGCATGTTGGTGCCAGCAAATGATTTGCTCACCTTCGTTTGGGTTTCATAAAAAGTCGATGACTTTTTCTTTGTCCACCCCTTCGTGCCAATTCTTGTGGTTTCGTGTGGTCTCAATAACTCTTTGACCGTTCGTCGGAGATGTGAGGTATAAATACAAATTTGTACGCCTGCTACACCGACTTCAATTCAAATCGAGAAAGAATTTTACTCTGGTATAAAATCAAAGCCAAATTTGCATCCCTGTCACAAATACAGCATTCGGAAGTTACCATGAGAGCTCAGCATCATAGTTGAGACCAGATTTAAAGTTTGATTTTACGGCTTTATATTTTTGCCAATTGCGAATATTTCAGCTGAAATGCTACCTATATCTAAGCAATAAAGAATGAGAAAGGTTGAAATCGATAACATTTTGTGAAAATCTGCAGAGGAAAGTAAGTGACAGGAGCCATTTTTTATTTTCTAACCAACTTTCTGCTTGATATTGATTTGATATTTGTAGACTGCGGACTGCCACGTCCCCACAAACTCCTTCTGGGTGAAATGGTAAAAAATGCAAAAAAGCCACATTCGCTGCTGTGCAGGTTGAAAACAAGCTCAAACAAGCCCGCTGCGAACTCACAATTAGTTTAACAAAAATATCAGGCGAAACAAATTAGGTAAGAGCAATCATGTGAGACTGCAGCAGATGTGAGCTAACTCAGAATTTTTCGGGGTCCACTCAAAGCACACTTAGTTTGCACAAGACTGACCAAAAAGAACTCCCAGAAAATTCAAGCACAATTATCCCATCACAATTTTATCACAGCTGCTATCTATTGCACTTAGAAATTGAAACAGAAAAAAAAACCGTGGCGACAGCAGTCAAATGCATCGAGTCATTTGGGTCCTTCCTAATAATCAACATCAATCTTCCTGAGTCCAATTTCTTCCCAGCATGACTCACCTTTGTCAACCTGGTTGACGGAGAAAAGCATGCCAGGCAGCAAATTTGGTCTGTGAACAAATTATGTCATTTTCTAGTGTTGGTAAGTTAGAAAGTGATTGTGTCAGATGTGTGGTGGTAAGAAAGTGCAAAAATGGAGCACCGACTTGATAAAAATCCCCGAATGCATCTTGAAAAAATGCACATTTGGTGCCTATCCTTTACAATTATTATCCAATAAGGGAGTAGAGACTTTTCTACAAGTTCATATCAATCATGTCTTTGCAAAAATTCCTAACATGGTAGATACTACCGAGATTCCCATTTGTATCCCACAAAGAAGAACAGGTTGAGCATATGGGGGGTAGGGGGGTTACCCCCCCCCTGGCCTTCGGCCGAGGTACCCCCCCCCCCCCCAGCCTTTTTCCGACGGTACCCTTGGCCGAAGCCCGGGTACCGTCGGAAAAAGGTGGGAAAGAGTCCTGGTGTATGCGGGCACACACCAGGACAGGACTTCAATAGGAGCAACATTGTTTCTTTGTACTTCTGTTTTGATTCCCCTGCCGGAAAAAGGCTAGGGGGGGGGGTAACCTCTGCCTTTGGCCGAGGTTACCCCCCCTACCCCCACCCTAGAATGTTGCTGTCAAAGTCCTTCCTGGTGTGTGCCCTGAACACACCAGGAAGGACTTCAATAGCAACATTCTGTTTCTTTTGTACCTACTTCCTTTTTGATTCCCCTGCCGAAAAAGGCCAGGGGGGGTAACCTCGGCCTTTGACTCAGGTTACACCCCCTATCCTTTTTCCAAGGGTACCTTTGGCCAAAGTCCTCGTGTGTCCTGCACACACCAGGAAGGACTTCAATAGCAACATTCTGTTTCTTTTGTAATTCCTGTTTTGATTCCCCTGCTGGAAAAAGGCTAGGGGGGGTAACCTCGACCTTCGCCGATGTTACCCCCTAGCTTTTTCCGAGGGGACCCTTGGCCGAAGTCCGGTGTGTGCCCTGCACGCCCCAGGACTTCAATAGCTACATTCTGTTTCTTTTGTACTTCCTGTTTTTGATTAACAGAAAATGGTAAAATGAAAAAAAACTCATCCAGAAAGTCGTGTCTGACAGTTATTTCCTTGCTCCCATCTATTGCGACTGCAAACCCTCCAGGATAAGGAAAAAAGGACCTGAAATGTCGTAAAATGGCATCTGAGGACCCCTATTTTTCAAAAACTTCAGCTTTGGGGGACGCTGTCCCCCAAACCCTGCCGGGGGCTGCCCCTGCCCCCTGGGGGGCCACAGCCCCCCAGACCCCCTGGCCCCCTGGCCCCATTTTCGGTGCTCCCTTTTTGCACTTTCTTTACCTTATTCACTAAACTGTCCTTAAGTTAAGAATTCTTAAATCTCTAAGTTTCCTTAACTCGCTAGGTTTAAGACCCGACTTAGCAAATTCTAACGTCCTAATTTCAAAATTTCTTCTTATCCTTGTCCTTAAGATCAAGGATTCTTGCAGATTTGCTGGATTTTCTTCTTCGGGATTCCAAGTTTAGGGACCTAGAGGGGGGGTAAAGGGCCTCGACTGGGGGGGTACCCCCCGAAATGCAGGGGGTCTGGGGGCTGTGGCCCCCAGCGGGGTCCAGGGCACGCCCCCGGCAGGGGTGGGGGACAGCGTCCCCCAAAAGCTGAAGCTTTTTTGAAAAATTAGGGTCCTCAGATGCCATTTTACGACTTTCAGGTCCTCTTTTTTCCTTCCTGGAGGGTTTGCAGTCGCAATAGATGAGCAAGGAAATAACTGTCAGACACGACTTTCTGGATGAGTTTTTTTTCATTTTACCATTTTCTGTAAATCAAAACAGAAAGTACAAAAGAAACAGAATGTAGCTATTGAAGTCCTGGGCGTGGCAGGGCACACACCAGGACTTCGGCCAAGGGTCCCCTCGGAAAAGGCTAGGGGGTAACATCGGCCGAAGGTCGAGGTTACCCCCCCCCCTAGCCTTTTTCCAGCAGGGGAATCAAAACAGGAATTACAAAAGAAACAGAATGTTGCTTTTGAAGTCCTTCCTGGTGTGTGCAGGACACACGAGGACTTGGCCAAAGGTACCCTTGGAAAAAGGATAGGGGGTAACCTGAGTCAAAGGCCGAGGTTACCCCCCCTGGCCTTTTTCCGGCAGGGGAATCAAAAAGGAAGTAGGTACAAAAGAAACAGAATGTTGCTATTGAAGTCCTTCCTGGTGTGTTCAGGGCACACACCAGGAAGGACTTTGACAGCAACATTCTAGGGTGGGGGTAGGGGGGGTAACCTCGGCCAAAGGCAGAGGTTACCCCCCCCCCTAGCCTTTTTCCGGCAGGGGAATCAAAACAGAAAGTACAAAGAAACAATGTTGCTCCTATTGAAGTCCTGTCCTGGTGTGTGCCCTGCATACACCAGGACTCTTTTCCCACCTTTTTCCGACGGTACCCTTGGCCTTCGGCCAAGGGTACCGTCGGAAAAAGGCTGGGGGGGGGGTAACCTCGGCCGAAGGCCAGGGGGGGGGTAACCCCCCTACCCCCCCCTATGCTCAACCCTGTTCTTCTTTGTGGGATACAAATGGGAATCTCGGTAGTATCTACCATGTTAGGAATTTTTGCAAAGACATGATTGATATGAACTTGGTAGAAAAGTCTCTACTCCCTTATTTGGATAATAATTGTAAAGGATAGGCACCAAATGTGCATTTTTTCAAGATGCATTCGGTGAATTTTTATCAAGTCGGTGCTCCATTTTTGCACTTTCTTACCACACACATCTGACACATCCACTTTCTAACTTACCAACACTAGAAAATGACATAGGTAATTAATTCCTAATTTGTTCACATGACCAAATTTGCTGCCTGGCATGCTTTTCTCCGTCCACCAGGTTGACAAAGGAAAGTCAATGCTGGGAGGAAATTGGACTCAGGAAGATTGATGTTTGATTATTAGGAAGGACCCAAATGACTCGATGCATTTGACTGCTGTCGCCACGGTTTTTTTTTCTGTTTCTATTTCTAAGTGCAATAGATAGCAGCTGTGATAAAATTGTGATGGGAGATTTGTGCTTGAATTTTCTGGGAGTTCTTTTTGGTCAGTCTTGTGCAAACTAAGTGTGCTTTGAGTGGACCCCGAAAAATTCTGAGTTAGCTCACATCTGCTGCAGTCTCACATGATTGCTCTTACCTAATTTGTTTTGCCTGATATTTTTGTTTAACTAATTGTGAGTTCGCAGCGGGCTTGTGTGAGCTTGTTTTCAACCTGCACTGCGGCGAATGTGGCTTTTTTGCATTTTCTAGCCAACTTTTACTCCATTTCACCCAGAAGGAGTTTGTGGGGACATGGCAGTCCGCAGTATACAAATATCAAATCAATATCAAGCAGAAAGTTGGTTAGAAAATAAAAAATGGCTCCTGTCACTTTACTTTCCTCTGCAGATTTTCACAAAATGTTATCGATTTCAACCTTTCTCATTCTTTATTGCTTAGATATAGGTAGCATTTCGGCTGAAATATTTGCAAAAATATAAAGCCGTAAAATCAAACTTTAAATCTGGTCTCAACTATGATGCTGAGCTCTCATGGTAACTTTCGAATGCTGTGTTTTGTGACAGGGATGCAAATTTGGCTTTGTTAAAGTCAGTAAAATTCTACCAGTCTACCAGAGTAAAATTCTTTTTCGATTTGAATTGAAGTTTTAGCTGCTATTTTCATCTTCTGCTCCAATCTTTACTTGAAACCAATTTCTTACATTTGACATTTCTGCCAGTCGACCAAAATAACATTGGAGGTGCACATGTTATTTGCAACATTTAGGCACAGGCATATACAGGGTGAGTCAGTAGAGCGGCCACAAAATTGAGATAATCATTTCTCGTGTCATACTTGTCAGAGAATGTTGCTACTGGCAAGTGATTGTATCGCCATCGATTGCGCTTTTTCAAAATGCCGGTTTCTTTTGTCCAAGTCCACCCCTAACGGTCAAAACACGAGGGGTTGTTTTTCGGAAAACCATCCCCAGCATAAGCATATTTCGGAGGGGTGAAAACTTCACGATCGGTTTCGGTGGAGCAGGTGCAACAACTTTCTAATTTGAACCAAAGTTCCGTGACAAACCATTAAGGAGTTACAGCGATCTTCCTTAAAGGGGTTGTTTGGTTATTCTTTTATTTTGCCTTTTCCCCTGGGGAGCGGGCGCCCTGACTCGCACCCCAATTTTTTCACTTATTAGCTCATTTTATCACTTCATTGACATTTTGCGACAATTCGCGGTTAAAGTGTTAATTCGCGGCAAAAGTGACATAGCAAAAAACTACCATAAAAGAAAACAGAGGGGTGCGGGGGGATGAAACCATCCCAAACGGGTTCGGAGTAGCAGGCGTACAAATTTGTATTTATACCTCACATCTCCGAAGAACGGTCAAAGAGTTATTGAGACCACACGAAACCACAAGAATTGGCATGAAGGGGTGGACAAAGAAAAAGTCATCGACTTTTTATGAAACCCAAACGAAGGTGAGCAAATCATTTGCTGGCACCAACATGCTCCGAAGAAAGATTTACAAGATATAAACATTTCAATTTTGGAGCGGCTCTACTGACTCACCCTGTATAATATCGGTAACAATGTTCCAATTGCAACTGTGGACATTGCAGTTTCGATTCTTCATTTTTTCCACAGATTATGTTTTCAGTCTTTTGGTGACCTTTGTGCTGCTGTATCTCAGGGTGATACCTTCAAAGAAGAGTCAAATTTGGCTGAACCAATGAAGTTTTGTGACCGATAAAGAGATATACATTTTGATGGTATGTTTGTGCAATGGCCTCAGGCTTAGATCTCTTCTACATGGATTCGCCAAGACTCAGGTCAATCCGGTGAAAAATTTGGAAATTTCAGCCATTTTGACAAGTATACGGATAAGTCAGTTCAACTGCTGGCCAGTTGAGAAAATGGCTTGTTTCACCTGACCGTGGGTCTGGGACACAGGTCCAAGTTGGGGTAGCTCATTTTGCCTGTCAGGTTACCTACATGGATGGGAATATAACTCTCCTCATTAGTGTGTTCCAGAATAACGCCGACATATTTTCGGAGATATTCCAAATGGCAACACAAACCAAAATATTGGAAGTGAAAACTTGCTCCGACCAGCATTTTTGAAATTTTGATTTTTGATTTCATGGGCCCCCAAAAACCCCCCAAAAATGGCCTCATTTCGCGGAAAAGGGGCGAATTTTCAAGATCAACACAGAGTAACCAAATTTTCAGAAGTGATGAGTGATTAGAACAAAAAATAAAGATGCCCTGAATGCATTCCGACCCCCATTTTGGTGTGACCCCCAAAACCCCAAAACTGACCCATTTAACGGAACGAGCAAACTTTCAAAGTCGACGTGAGCGACCACATTTTCAGGACAAATTCCTTATCGTGATTGAAATCACAGATAAAGACGTATAAAATGCTCTCCGACGCCTATTTTGGTTTTATGGCCTTAAAATTCCCCAAAATGGGCCTTTTTTTTTCAAGAAAAAGGTGCAAAAATTCCCTTTTTCTTTAAAGAATTGGTGCATCTTGAGGCTTTAAAGAGCCATAAAACCTAAATGTAAAGAGCCATAAAACCTAAATCGGGAGTCGGGGAGCATTTCATGCATCTTGGTCTTTTATTCCTGATGAATTGGGTCTGAAATTTGGTTGATCCGCGTAGATTTTGAAAATTAGCCCCTATTCCCTGGAATGCACCTGCCTATGGGCCAATTTTGGGGGAGGGTCCATAACACCAAAACGGGGGGCCGGACAGGAGAGGATTTCGTGATCTTTATTTTTGTGTTTTAATCACGATGGGGAATTAATTACGAAAATTTTGGCACTGTGTCGATTTTGAAAATTCACCCCTGTTCCCCGAAATGGGGATTTAGGCCCTATATAATCAAAATGGGTGATCAGAGCAATTTTTCATTCGAATATTTTGATTTGTGTTGTCATGGAGAATGTTTCCTGTTATTTTTCGGTGTTATTGTGGAACACTCTGAACATGAATATTAGCAGTCCCCCAACTTGGGTTGGGTTTTTTGATGCGGAGCCACATTCGGGAAAAGCGAGCACTTTTCTCAATGGACTAAATTGCATGTTTTGACTGGTTGAAGCCAAAACTTAAAATGGCTGTAATTTTCAAATATTTCACAGATTGGCCTGAACCTCGGCCAATCCGTCTGAAAAAGGTCCAATTCAGATATCATCGCACAAAAATACCTGCAAATGTGTATTTCTTTCTCGGGCACAAAGCCTTTGGTCGCCCTCGTACCTAATTGAAAAAGGGTGTAGTGCCCACAAGAAGTGTAGTGCCCACATTTTTGATTTTGATCACTTCTGACTTTTAGCAGGACTTTTAATAAAATCGTCGCTGAACTACCAGAAAGGAAGAAGTCTGGTGCACGCATAAAAAATTAGCACAGAGAGTGATGGCAATGCAATCTCTCATAGATGGCTTCATCTCTGCATTTTTCACATTATTTTGAATATTTGGGTGCTATTTAGTCGTGTTATTTGATTGGTACCAGCCGCAAAAGTTAAAGCTCTTCATGAACACAAAATTATCTGTAACTAAAGTACAGGCAGAGTTACCGAAGTGAAATTTTGTTTGGAGTGATGTCTAATGCAACCCAAAGTGTGGTTAAAATTTCAGGCAAGTCTGTCAGCAACTGCAGATTTTTGCCGATCTGAATTGACTGCCCCTTTAAGGGGGGGGAACCTGGTTTCGGCAAACTTTTTTCTTTTTTGACCGATTTTGTTCAAATTTTGCACACACTTTGGAACCAATCTAGACAACTTCTGTGCAAAATTTGAACACTGTAGCTCATCTGGTTTGGCCACAGCAACCATTTTAGGGTAAAAAATAAGGCGATGTTCCGTCCCGTGCACAGCGATAACCCCACGTGTAAGAACGCCCAAATTCGAGTTATAGGGGTAAATAAACTTTTGACAATGCCCGATTTCTTGTTTTTGGCCCCAGAATTGTGTGGCAGGTGATTTTCTGTCCCACTCCGCTAAAAAGCGGTAAATTTTAGCATTTTTTTCCTTTCACTTGTTTAATAACTCTTAATGGAGGCAAAAAATTAAATATGGCCTTGTCAATCTTTTTAGAATGTTTTTTTACATAAGTACACCAAAATTTGAACATGATCACATAAAAAATGGCTGAGATACACGGGGCGGAACACAAAAATGCTTAAAAAACAAAAAGTTGAGAAAAAACAGCGTCGAAGATCGAGAACATTTTCGTTTTACTGCTGATTTTACCGTGAGCGGTAAAAACATGCCTCCGGTCTTTCGTGTGCCATTTTTTTTCTATTGAAGATATTTGCATTTGGTTTTCACCATCAGAAACTAGAAATTTCAGCGCATCTGGTCCACACATAAAAAAATTGGACAATTTTTCATTTTTCACGAAAAAATCTAGGTTCCCCCCCCCCCTTAATTTGCCAGAAAATCGAATTTTTTAATTTTAATTTGTTTTTTTTTTTAATAAATCGGCTGCAGTGCAGTGAAAAATTGTTAACAAAGAGGATAGTCACCTATTTACTCACGTTTAGGACTAGCTTTGTAATTGCAACAAGTGTGACTGTGGTAAAAAGCATGATGACTAGCGATGACACCAAATCCGTCACAACTTGGAACAATCATTCAACTGTATACCAAGTAATTGCTGATTCAACTGTGTGCTTCGTACTAACTGATTTGTTTGTGATGTTTAGTGTTCGAAGCAAAGTGCTCGAAGCATTGTTCGTACTGTTGCCCAACCGAGTTATTCTCAAACGTTGAGGTGGGAACCCAACTCCACGTGCATTCTACTCACGTGCATTTTCAGAGTAAGCCCCCGAGACGACTAACTGGTTGACTGTTAGTGCTACGTGAGTGTTTGTTCTCAGTGGACACTAACATCTTAAGAGTTTGCCCATGGCAACTTTACGTGCAGTGCTATAAGTTGTGGGAATTTTGCACTAACAATTACAACCATACATGACTCGTTTAAGGGGACCCCCCTGTAAATCTGCTCATTTTTAAAAAAATCACTTTTGCAAATCTGATGGGGCCCTTTAGCTGGATGTTTCCTCTTTAAAAAAAGTCCAAGTTTTTTAAAATCGGCCAACAAATGGCAAAGTTATGCCTTGTTTTAGCCGAGACCTTCCGGCGCACCTTATTCAGTCTGCATTATCTTTTTTTGTAAGTCAACTTTAAAATGCATTTTTCTCGGATACGCGTTTTTTGTCTCTGCACAAAATTCAATTGAATAGATCTCCGAAACGGTTGGAGATAAAAAGGTGAAATTTTGAGGGGTTGTTTCAGGGGTTATTATCTTTGAAAATTTACTAGAACTTTGTTCTATCTCTGATAACTTGGCTGCACCAAGCAATAAACCGCCGAAGGCCATTACGCTAAGCTCAATTCTTGACCCTGTAACTCTGCTCAGAAGTGAGATACCAGAAAGTTCGAGTGAACTTTTTTAGGGCACATCATATAGAAACCACATGCAAAGTTTCAATGCCCTGGCTTAATATTTGCCCGCAGGCTATAAACTTTTAGCGAGAGCACTTTTTTGGAGGTTATGCCCCCAAAACCCCCAAACTAGGGGACTTGGAACAAATCGGTTTGGCCCAAAACACTTCTCTACAAGAGCCCAACAACCATGCAAAAAATCAGAATGCTGTTGCAAGTAGTTTAAAAAAACTCGAATTTAGGGGGGGGGGTCCCCTTAAAAAAATGAGAGAGGCAACTTCAATTGAAGCCCCCCTGCAAACTTTTGAGATCATCTTGGGAAGGTTAGCAACACTAAATGAACTCCGGGCGCTAGGCAGCACCAAACACTTTCAAGTTCTGGTCGACGGGGGCAGGAGTTCCAACTTTGCACACGTTCAAAAGAACAGTAGTTTTTTTTCGAGTTCACAGTGTTGTGAAGCCCCATGACTGCACTCCTTGCCCCAGCTTTTTTCGAGTTCACAGTGATGTGAAGCCTCATAAATGCACTCCTTGTCCCAGCTGTTTTTTTCGAGTTCACAGTGATGTGAAGCCTCATGAATGCAATCCTTGCCCCAGCTTGCTGCTATATCTTCATGCACTCCTTTTGTAACTCCTTATGTGCCCGACAGGCACAAAGTTTCCTCATCGCAGGCATTCAACAAAAAACAGTCTCAACTGTCACTCAAAACGATCTCAATTGGCCGGTTTTCGTCGTGTTTTTGTCCGACATGCGTCGTCGCGAAAACTCCATTTCAAATTTCAGTGACGCACAACGTTGCGATCGAAATATGTATATGGCTATTTTTTAGACATGACATGCGCAGAAGATTCCTCAATTTTCATGGACAAAGGCATGTCGAGCAAATTCATTTTTATTTCTGTGTTCGACGTGCTCACGTCTGGGTGTTTTTTCCTCCATTTTTTGCAATGAAATGAGCATTTTTGCAGCACATTTTTGCATTTTCAGCACACTTTTCCTGCAATTGGGTTCTTTTTCTGAACAATAAACAACCGAGTAATTGAGTTTGGTCTTTTACAAGAGGTTTCACGAAAAAACGGGGGAATGGTTTTTCATTTTTTCTAATTGTAATTTTGAGCTTTTCTTGTTTTGGTGAGACATTGAGATGCATTTGGCCTTCGTTGGCAACATTTGTGTAGAGTCATAATTTCATATTACCGCTGAAAATGCAAATGTGCTCTACTCGTATTTTCGTTGAAAGTTGTGCCCAGCTGAGAAAGCATTGGAGTAAGTTGTTGATTTTGGTGAATCATTGATTGATTAAATTTGGTTAGGCCAATTGTTTTCGTCCAGTTGGTGCAGTCTTGGCTCTGTTTTTGAGATCCAACAATTTGGCCAGGAAAGGATCATGCCCATATTGTGGACTTGACATATGGTTTCAGAGCTGACTGTTTCAGATCTTGCAGCCCATTCAGAGAAGGAGTTGGTAATTTGCTTGTATTTGGTGGTCATTACCAAAGTGATTTTTTCAAGGGACCTAACCATGGTACATTCCTGGCCACCATTGCTGCAGTCCTTGACATAACCTGATTTCCCGAATCGGTAGATGGTTGGAAGCATAGGTTTATTTTGGTGTCTGTTTGGCAGAGTTCATGCAGCCAAGCCCCATTGTTGGGATAAATTGTGAGCTGGTGATAAGAGCGGAATTTGTTCACTATTTTGCATTCTCGTTTGCTTTGGTTGAATAATTGCAGGCTTGGCCTTTGCAATAAATTGAATTGTTTCTGACTTTGCATTTGATATGAAAACTGGTTGACGCTCTGCATACCATTTGGTTGATGTGGTGTGATGGACACAAAAACCTTTCACAAAAAAACTTTTGTTTTGCTTCCATGTTGTAGCCTTTGTCACATTTTTTTTGTTGCAATTGATGCGAGTTCACAAGATCATTTTGTTTTTGAGGCAAATCAGAACACACTGAATTGGTCGTTTAAAACTCTTTTATTTCTGTCATGATGCTGAAAGGCAGAAAAGGAGATACTTTTACAGAAAGCCAGAATGGGCTGAGTGAATTTGTATTTTGACCCATATTACTGTGATCATGATGAAATCCTCTGCTGCATTTATTTGGAGATATATGTTGCCATGACTTTGAATGGCTGATTCCTTGCTAGCCTGCTGTCCTTTTGAGCCCTTGCATTATTATTGTTTTGCCTCGTCTTGACCTGTTATCCTTCGATACCTTTTCGGAACAGCTGGAAGAGTAAGTTAGGTACCTACCTGGAAAATATAAAGGAGCAAGAAAATATGACATTTGAGAGGAATGTTGCTACCTACCTGTCAGCAGTGCACTTGATTGTTGTTTTCTTGACCCTTTATGTTTGGGTAGATAGGGACAGGTTGCCCATAACATAACACTTCAATCATGAGCTTGATTAGTCCCTTGCACTTCTCTCCATCTCCCCTTAGCTTGCAGTTACCTGCCACATTGAAATTTCTGCAGTCACCCGCTGGCAAATTGGTCTCCCAAATGTCTTTGGCTTTGACTGGAATCTTTCGATCCTGGGTGCTCTTGCTGAGATCTGGTCTCAGTTCTGATCCCTGGTAGATGATATTTTCTCAACTTACCTGGCTATCTGCTTGCTGGTCAGTAGGACTTCAACTGATATTTAACGCCCACTGCCCACCTGATTGTCGTGGAGATGGTTGTCGTGGTTCTAGCGTAGCTTCTGCTCACAAGGTGGCCGAAAAACTTGGAAGAGCTGAGGCTCATGATCGGATTTGGTGGCTTGGTAATAGTATCGAACCATCTTGTTGGTAAAATTCAAATCAATTACCTATGTTTTAATGGATTGTGGAGGAAACAGGGATTTGAGTCATGTCATGTTTTAAAATTGTTTTGTTGTTTCCATGAATGGGTGTTGTGAATATGAATTCATGAATCATTGTAAATAGTCATTTGTCTGTAGAGTTCCTTTCTATTTTATGGGCAAAATCAACTGCACCTATCCCCTCATTTAATACAATGTGGTAAATTTAGTTTCACCCACAGATTTGCCTTTTAATTTTTTTAACTTGAGTGGCCTGAGTTTGAGTGGTTTGGTGTTTTTGGGTTCAGCCTCTACCCTGATGATGGGCCTACCGCTTGACTAGCCTGGAGCATTTCTAACAGAACTCAGTGAGCATTTTATTTATCCATCTTTCCCAACTCTTTAATCTTCCAAAAGTGAGGAAGAGGTTTTGGTTGGTTTTGGTGAAACGATTGTTTCTTTGAGAGTTATAATTTCATGTCACTGCTGAAAATGTACAAATGTTGCTCTGTTTTCGTAGAAAGTTGTGCCCAGCTGAGAAGCATTGGGCTTGCCGTTACCAGCCGGTAAATGGCGATTGCTGGATCATACTCATGCACACGATCTATGCCAGCATGCTGTGTCTGTCGGTGGCTGAGGTGCTGATATTTGTCAACTTGAAAATCTGTTGATGAGGTTGCTTTCTCATACTTACCCAAACGTCTTCACATTGTGGCAGCAATCAAATTTCAATCTGTCGAGCCTCGGCACGCAAATCATGCTTCTATCTGCATATCTTCTGGATGGCTGCGCAGGCCAACCTACTTCATAAACAGCAAGCTTGAGGTGTTGGTCCTACTTTCTCATCTGAACTCCTTGGTGGATTTCGTACGAGTTTTGTCTTCTGGCTTCGGCATCGAGAGGCATCTCTTCGTGGTGCAGTGTCGGAGGGACAATAATTGTCAGGCTGGTATTTGTGTCACCAAAACCTTTCCAATATGGTTATCTATGTTTTGGTCAAACCAGGATTAAAGTATGCAGGAGATTAGGTCCTGTTTGCAAAAGAGGGCACCGAAAATGCAGAATTATTTTAATTTCCAAGAATGAATGTTGTTAGAATGTTTCATTTTCATTGTAAATATCCCATTTAATTTTATTTGTTTGCAAAATATCTGCTTGAGAAAGTTGTCAGTAAATGAGGCTGTCTTGAGGGCCAACAGCTGAGTTAGTTGTTTCAGTTTTTAAGCTGAGTGCCTGGAATTCCACTCATTGAGTCTTGAGTTCAAAATCCACAATTTACATGGGTTCACCCCACTCCCTGAAGATTGCATACCAAGAGTCTGAACTAGCCGAGGTCCCTTCTTTTTAATCTTCCACTTTCCTTCTCAACAGAGCTTCTTTTCCATGAACGGTTGGGCTGTCAAAAAGTGTCAAGTAGCGGAATTAAAGCTCGACAAAATAAGCAAGAAAGATTGTGTTTAGAAGAACTTTAAGAAGAAAAAAAGCCAGATTGAGTCATAACAGTTATACATTTTATTGTCTTAGATGCATTTTCAAATATTTATTTATTTACACAGAATTAATGGCAACGATCCGGTTTTCAAAGCCATTTCATGCCGCAGACCAGAACAAAAAAATATCGGAACGGCCTCAGATTTAACCAATCCTTGATTCCGACAAAAACAAAATGGATCCTCAATTTCATGCGGACAATAATTATAACCTGGAGACAAAAATCACAGAATGGTAACCTGGTAGTGATCTAATCGTGTCCAAGGGTGCCACCGGGTTTAGCGACAATGGAGAAACATCTTCCCCAATAATCAGCGTAATTTTTGGGAAGGTCATAGGTATCAGGCAGATATGACATTCTGTGATTTTGGAGCCATGGTTTTTTCCTGTCCCGAAATTGAAAGACCGGCGTTTCAATTGGTTTATTCGCAACAACGCCGATAAATAAAGATCTGGGTGTCTATAGCAAAGGCATCCTGAGATTTTCAGAATGACAGGTTGTGAGCATTTAGGGAACGAAAATCAGGGAACAAATTCAGGAACAATTCAGGGAACGAAAATCTATTTGCTATTTTTAAGGACACCAGGGTTGTTAGAGGTATTAACTGGGACTGGAAATTCCGAAAAGACACTAGATAACTTTGTAAATAACCAAATGAAAGCACCAGAAAATGCTCACTGCTGGAAAATGTAGAAAATGAAAATGCTCCCACTGTTAGCAGGGCTGATAATGTCAACTGGTCAGCAAGCCATTCGAATAGCTTGAGCGTATCTGCATTACGTTATTTTATGTTAATTTTTTTTGATTTGGCATTTACACCAGAAAAAGCAGTGACAAAACGCCAACAGGTCAGCCATGAATTGTTGTGCTTATCATCTGTGTTGCGTTATTTTCTGTGATTTTAACACGCCTTTTGCAGTTGCACCAAAAAAGTGGTGACAACTTTTGCGTAGTCACCACGTTTAAAGCACAGGCAATTCTTCAAAACATTATGAATATAATTTAACCACAAGATAATTTATCGACAGCCAATTCACTACGTGTAGGTCCCGTCTAGTTTTCAAGAAATCAAAACTCTCAGCCAAAATGAAAATGAAAAATTACTGGAGATTTTGCTGACACGAATATCCGAGTATATACAGGGTGAGTCACCACGAATGTAGGTTTTTTTCGATCGAAATTTTCGCGAAAACGGAAATATCTCCATAACCACCCCTTTATCCCCTTCAGGCATCCCCAAATGTGGCTTCATCGAACAACAGGGGACTGAGGTCTCTGGCCTCATCATCCGAGACACGAAGAACGCATGCCTGCTGAAAAAACGCCCCTCCAACCACTCTACCCCTCCCTGCAGAAAAACACCCCTAAAACGGTAGCCAAGGGGTGGATTTGATTCGGACCACTTCTGGTGCCTTCAGAACAAGGAAATGGACAACTTTATAATTTAAACCATAGACCTCCGAAGCACAGTTCCGGAGATATAGGGGTGGAAATTTGGAAGAACCCAATGGAACCAAATAAAGCGCAAAAGAACCAGGTTCAAAAAACTCCAGGGCTCCGCAGTTGCAGGAGCAGCCGTTTTCGCGGAAAATGCGATCGAAAAAAACCAACATTCGAGGTGACTCACCCTGTATAGAGTACGAGTACCTATCTGGTTCCGGAAAATGAAAAATTTTGACATCAAGTTTTGAATAGCTTCGTCTGCGAAAAATTGAGTTTTCAGTATTTACCTGCATGAACTCAATATACTTCGAAGTTGTGACGAAGTCAAAGTGGACAGTACATTTTCTGGTGCTACATTTTCTGGTCACTACATTTACTGGTGAAAATGGGGTATTTTAAGGCGATGCATTTTTCCTTATACACTGCGATGTCAGGCGAAAATCACACAAGGTCAAAACAAGAAAAAGGAGAATGGAAATGCACTGGCATACTTTCGGTGTACGGCCACAGCAATGTGGCTGATACTGGAGATTTTGATGGTGATACGCCAAAAGCATTCCATTGCGAGTTTCCATTCTCTTTTTAATATAAAAAACTCAGGTTGCGCTGGCTCCCTGCGTTTGCATTCCGAGGATAAAGTCCAGACCTGGGCCAAGTGTGCCATTTCCAATGTGGCAGATGGAGTATTTGTATACCCAGAAAGAGTTCAGTTTAGAATGCAGGCAATTCCATAGATTTGGTTGTTGGCCATCTACTAGAAGCATAGATGTGGCTGGCTGATGCAAGTCGAAACAAAACAAAAAAAAACTTGACAGAACTTCGTTCCGACCTTGCTATTTCTAGTTTCAACCGTGCTGCTTTGGTCGCTGATGGTGTGGGTCGTCCTCATGCCTGCTCAGCACTTTCTCTCCTTTTTACCCTTGCAGCACAACCCCTAATCCCTAAACGGAAGGAGATGGTGAACATACCTCTCGACATTCAGTAATTATTCCACATTTGTGCATGTGTGACAAAAATGTGGACTATTTCTGGAACAGGCAGGACTCTCACAGTCGCACTGCATGTGCATGGATGAGTATTGGAATAGGAATTTCGTCAAAAATTAAAAAGTGTGAAGAAGCGGCTTTCGTTTTGCTAATCACAGTCCTTACCTGATCGCTAATGAAAACTCTTTTGACGGGCATTTTCCGAGAATAGTTATTTTCTAAGCAACACATCTCAATTTGTAATTGCCAATCACCTCCAACCATCAGCAAAACCCCACATTCGAAATCTCTAGAGCATTTCGCGCCAAACACCGGAAACATCAACCCAGTTGTGCTTTTAAAGCTGCTTGTCAATTCATGTCGGAATAAAGCTTCTCACAACATTCATTATGTGCGTTTCCCTCTTCTTAAATCACACAACTTAATCCCAAAAGAACACACTTAGAATCGACGATAACTCATATTTTTCACAAAAAATCACATACAAATCATAGTGTGAGGGCTCTTTTTCACTTCTTCAACACTTATTGAGCAAGGATTCAGGCCCATGCGTCTATGAGAAGACATTTTTTTCATCACATCATGCATAAAAGGAGTACTTGCATGAACAAAAGAGAATCATTTTCTCACTTAATAATTCGCGGATAAAATCAATTTTCTCCTCGAAGTTCTCTCAACAAACTCACCAGTGGTTTTTCAGACAATAATTGAGTTTTTTCACTGATTCATGGCCAACCTTTATCGGTGGCCGGTGCACCTGTCAAGGAGAAATATGGGGGTTTCGATCGAGTCATTTTGAAGTTTTGTCCAATTTCTTTGTGACAGGTTTACCTGCCAGCGATGGGAACGTCAAATTCACAGTAAAGTAACGCATTATTCATCGGTGACAGCGGCATCTGTCAGGAAACATTATTTTTGAGGTTTCCGCCTTGCAATTTGACATTTTTGTCCACTTTCTGACAGTCAAAATAATCGATCTTACTAAGAAGTTTCCCTAGTTAGCTCTAAATCAAAACATGGTTTCTGTTAGGGTTCGAGAAAAAATCTCTTCCAGATTCAAATGTGGATCTGCAGCCTTCCAATGAATTCCACTGACTTCCAATTAACAATCCCTCAGGACCGTAAAACAAAATTGAAAGAATATTTCCACGAAACGATCTTGAATAAAAAAGATGAAATCGTGACTGGAAACAATGGCCCTTATCTCTTTCCGTGGCAAATTCTGTGGGTTTTGTTGACATATTTACAACGTGATGCAATCTCAAACAAACCGGAATCTAAAATACTACTGAGATACCTCGAATAAACCCTAAGATATCTCAAGAGAGAGCGGACTCCGTTATTCCAATAAAGGACTCTACAACTCAAGACCTGTTGAGATACTTCAAAATCCAGAATCGGTAAGAAATATGAAAAATAATTACACAGTCTATAAGATACCTCAAAACACCGCTGCATCAAGAACGTTGAGATAGCTCAAGAACAATGAAATAAGGAAGCACAGTGAAACATTGTAGCAATAGGAAGACTTAACAGACACCACAATTGATATGTGGATACCCTACCCAAAACGACAACACCCATGTCCGGCCTGATGCTTGTCGCCGAGCCCGAACCACCTCCCCACGAAGGCAACCAATCAGATTCGTCGAAAACCTCAGTCGACCAATCAAATTCATCGGGCGTCGATTGATCTTGATCCAAGGTGACGTAGTCAGGAGGTTTGCTCGTTGGCCTCAGGCCATCCTCCTGACCTGGGTTTTGGGAGTGGTTCGTCTCCTGATGGGTTCTTGTCTTTTTCTTCCTGTCCCTATCCTTCCATTTCTCCCTCATTTGGGAATGTTCTTTCGTCCGCACCGGCGTTGGGGTGGTTGGTGGTGTTGGAACCACAGGAAGCACGAGCTCTGGAATGAAATAAAAATGCCACACGCTCCTGTATTTTCTAGGTCTCATCTATTTCTTGCGAAAAACATGAATCAATCGGCGTGAGGAAAGCATTGGCATTTCCAGGGTGACAGGCTGCCAACCCAAACGTCACCAAAATGAGAAAAAAAACTCAAAACTCCTTGGATTGGCTGGAATGAAATGGCCTGATAAGCCATGGAACTGCAGTCAGGGATCGACGCGATATTTATACAGACTTCCAAAATTCAACGTCTAGGTACCTGGCCCAATAAGGAAATATTTGCTTTTGAAACGTTTTAAACCTGAAAAAGAGGATACCCTCTTGGATTTGAAAGGTCATCTTTGGAGAGATTTTATGCATAAATGGATTGATTTAAGCTCATAAAACCACTTGAAGTGCAACATTCATTTTCATTCAAGTTTTCTCAGGCCCCAATAATGAAATTTATACGATATGAAAACACCAATTTGTAACCTGTACCAATCTGCCTGCCTGCCGGCAATACGCCAGCAAACGGTTCATAATTTGTCGATGATTCCGAATTTTAAATTCGCCGACTATAACTTTTTTATGCAACACAACAACGATTATAAACCGTTTATAATCATTGTTGTGTTGCATAAAAAGTTATCGACGGCAAATTTTTATAAATCCCAGGCATATTTTATTACAGAGTTTTTCTGAACGGTTTCAAAAATGCAGGGCAGTTGCAAAGACTTTTGGAACAACCTTCGTATCTGTTGTTCTTTTGGAATTTATTGAACATCACTTTTGAATTGTATTTGGATCATTGATTACGTACCCCTATTTGGCATGATAATTACAAAAATAATGCCATTTTTGCTTTTGA
>JASGXE010009550.1:0-19255 GCA_030068105.1 Sinentomon sp. SZTP_YWyxl
GTCATGCCATTTGGTCTGAAGAATGCATCATCGACCTTCCAACGTCTGATGGATCAACTTTTAACACCTGTGAAAGTCCGCTGTGCTTTTGGATACATCGATGACATTATCATTTATTCAGCCAGTTGGTCAGACCATTTGAGAGACCTGGAGGAGGTTCTTGATATTCTCCACTCTGCGGGTTTGACGGCTAATCTGAAAAAGTGCAGATTGTGCCCTGAGCAGATGAAGTACCTTGGGCATGTCTTGTCTCCGGATGGAATTAAAGTCGATCCCGAGAAAATCCAGACTGTGCATAAATTCAAGCGCCCTGCCAATGTGAAGGAACTCCAACCTTTCTTGGGATTGGCTGGATATTTTCGTAAATTTGTCCACAATCTCAGTATGGTTGCGGCTCCTTTGATTGCTCTTACGAGAAAAAGAACTCCTTGGTTTTGTGACATAAATTGTGAATGGGCGTTTCGTGAATTGAAGGAATTACTGAATTCAGCTCCAATCCTACGATATCCAGGGTTGGGAAAAACCCACGGGTTTTTCGTTTTGCCCGGCCCAGTGGGTTTAAGTGGGTTTTTGGGTGGTTTTAACCGGAAAAACCCACCTGCACTGCCAAATTCCTGGAATTGTCTTGAATCCAATCCAAACCAAATACAGTGCAGAAGGTACCTACCCACTGGCTATGCTAAATGGCTAAAGGGTAGGGAGGACTAGGTAGTCTAGGTGGTAGGTATCCTTCAAAACTACAAGACTTCCTCAATAAATCAACTGCTCAAGTGCTACATCACAATTAAACAAACGAAAGTTTCTCCAAAAGCAAAATCCTAAAATTGACCAGAATTGTTTTATATTTATTGTGATAGATGGCAGCAAAACTGGATATAGGTAGTTATTTTGTGCATACCTACAGGCACGTTTTAATGAACTGCAGGTGAGTTTGTTGGGAACTCTTCAAGGTGGTCACATGGTTTTCCCACTTGAACGGGTTTTTTAGATAACCCACATTTTATGCTAACGATAACAACTTTTAGTGCTATGGTACGAGTTTCGAGGCTGCATACCTTTACTTTCTGCTGTAAATTCAAAAGCTTTGCAGTGAGAGAAACATTAATGTACCTACTCATGCATGTGTTTTTCCCATTTAACTTTTTCAATTTTGCTTTCTTTTTACTCTTATGCAGGAGGTAGAAATTAAACTGCCACATTGCAGCAAAGTATTCTAGATGTGTCAGATTTTGACCTCGGTTATGAAAAATGCAGCAAAGTATTCTAGATGTGTCAGATTTTGACCTCGGTTATGAAAAAATGGATCTTTAATTTCTGTAGCATTGAGATTTTGCTAATATCTAAGTTTGGAAATTTCTACATGTATGGGTACATTAATGTTTCTTCCACTGTACACAATTCAACAATTTTTTTTCATGTGCCAGGGGTGTCAGGGGTCCGTATCAAGGCCGTATGAAATACCTGTCACCAGACCGGTTACCACACTATACACTGGGTAACCTTGCGGACCGTCTGGCTGGGTGAGGGATATGTGGGCTCCCAAGAAATTGGGATCTCGATCTCACATTCAGTGGATGAGAGGCGACGTCATACCCAGGGCTGGAGACGTCATACCCAAGGCAAAAGTTGTTTAGGTCCCTGGGCAAAAAATTTGGAGTTTCAGTCCTTGTGTTCGGCGGAACCGAAGAGCTTTTTTTAGCTCTCCAGACAAAAAAACCCGAAGAGCATTGTGGATTATGGACATTGTGTCCGAAAGTTGCGTCGATGCTAGAGAAAGAGTTTTTTTTGCTCTTCCGAGTCATTTTGGTCCCGGACGGGTCATTTCCGTCCCGGGAGCAATGCTCCCGTGCTTCCAACTTTTTCCAACCCTGGTCACACCTTACACTGCAGATCGAGATTTGCAATGAATTGATCTAAATACAATGACAAAAACCCAATTTATCATAAAGACAATGACAAAAACCCGCACGTGGGTTTTTGTTTAGGGTTTTTGATCAAAATTCCAGCCCGGAAAAAACCGGTTTTAACCATGGAAAAAACCAGATTGGTTTTAACCAGGCCCAACCCTGACGATATCCGGATTATGCCAAAGAATATATCATCTGCACGGATGCTAGTGATGTTGGCTTAGGGGCAGTGATAATGCAGAAGGGTGATTATGGAGGTGAGTATGCAATCGCATATGCAAGCCGGAGCTTAACCAAGGCTGAGAAAAACTACAGTGTTTACGAAAAGGAATGTTTAGCCATCATATTCGCAGTTGAGCATTGGAGGCACTTCCTGGAATTCAAGCCGTTCACGGTATTCACGGACCATTCTTCTTTACAGTGGCTATTGAAGCAGACGGATCTGAAAAATCGTTTAGCTCGGTGGATACTTCGCCTGCAGCAGTATACATTTCAAATCTGTCACCGCCCAGGGTCGTTGAACCGAGTAGCTGACTATCTTTCTCGTTATGTGAATGCTATCGAAAGTGTGACAACAGTTTTCGCCGGCATTGATATGTCCAAACTTCGACAACTGCAAGGCGATTGTGTTGAGATGCAGCAGTATATCTCCAAGGCAAAGGAAAAGAACCTACCACAGAAGTTTGATTTCAAGGATGGACTTTGGTATCATATCTCCTTTGATCCTGTAATGAAGACCGATAAGCCACAATGTGTTGTTCCGGTCGCTCTGCGAAACAGTGTAATGTCATATTACCACGATCACCCTTTGTCTGGTCACTATGGACAGAAGAAGACTAAGAAGAGAATATCAAAGGTAGCTTGGTGGCCGAGGATGAACAGTGATATACTCTTATATCCGGTCATGCGATATTTGTCAGAGGAAAAAGCCAGTCTGTCAGAAACCAATGGGTCCCTTGGTCCCTGTTTTCAAACAAGAAGCTTGGGAGATGATCGGAATAGATTTGATGGGTCCGTTTCCACGTTCCAAATCAGGAAACCAATTCCTCTTGGTCGTTGTTGATTATTACACACGGTGGGTGGAGCTCTTTGCACTACGAGATTCAACTACGTCTTCAATAACGAAGCGTCTTGCAGCTGAGATCTTTACCCGTTTTGGGTGCCCGCAGTTTATTCTTAGCGACCAAGGGCCACAATTCATTTCGGACATTTTCCAAACGTTTTTGACTGCTTGGGGAGTGAGGCATTCCATGACGACCCCGTACCATCCTCAAACTAATTTGACAGAAAGAGTTAACCGCAATCTGAAGTTCATGATTTCATCATATGTTGGCACAAATCACACTACATGGGACAGATTTCTTCCAGAACTACGCTTTGCCCTAAATTCGGCAGATCACGATGCAACGGGATACTCACCATCCATGCTGATGATTGGACGATCACTACAAAGCCCAGTTGATCTTGTTCTAGTGCCGAAAAAGACTTTTCTAATTCCGAAATGCAGAATGGAAAGAAACGAGTTGGTTCATCATCTGAACAGAATGAAGGATGTTGTCATGCAGAACGTTCGTAATGCTAAGATAGCCCAAAAATGCAGCTATGATAAACAAGTCAGGGAAGTTACATTAAGAACGGGTGATATTGTCCTTTTGAAGTTGCACCCACAATCGAGCAAAGCGAATCAGTTTATGACCAAACTTGCCGACAAATGGGGTGGACCTTTTGTTCTGGGACGGCGATTTAATTCGGTGAATTTCGAGTTGTTGGACCTGAAGGGAAGATTTGTCATGTCAACGCACGTGTCGCAGCTCAAGAAGTATTATCCTCGGAGGAAGCTGCAGTCGGCTGCGTCACATAACATGCATCATTAACCCATTTGGAGCAACTACTTCTGTAAATATTGTAAATACGTTGGACAACTGTTCATTGTTAGTTCTGTCTGGTCATTCCACCCAGCAGATACGGTCGATGTGTTGAAGTCACGTGTTACCGGAGGTGGGAGCCTTGTCAACCTGGGCTCAGATTTGTTGAAGTGTTTATCTCCAGTAGCCACACTGATGTTTCCGGAGAGTGACATACCTTCAATAGCCAAATTCAACTTCAAATCGTGGAAGGATGTTCAGCTATTGAGGAGTAATCTAGTCTATGATGTAAAAGCAATCTCGTCGATCGAACTGACTGACCCAACTGGAAAGAAATTTTCACTCAGTTTGGATATCTTTGCGTTCGATAAGGACCAGAAGATTGCCTGTTTGATGCTCAATGTGGATTAAAATGGAAGGTGTTCTAGTCCGGACGTCCATTACGGGATCGGATATTGTTTGCAACATTGGCTGTGTTGTCAACCTGAACAATTCAATTCCGAACACCTGCATCAACGACATCATTGCCGAGCAAAACACGAAAATGGAAACAGACTTGGATCACTATGGATTTCTCCAAGTCCTGGAGCAGTTTGTGTCAAGGTTTTGAAAATTGGACCCCAACTCTCCATGTACATAGTACCTCCCGATGAAGAATAAGGCTTCCACAACAATGGTTGGTCTCAGGAGCTTGGAAATGGATTTTGGAACGGATTTTCGCCGGCAGTCGATAAAACCCAGCTAACAACCATTATGAGGAAGGAATGGTTTGAACAGATTCTTGGAGTGAATGATTTGAGCAGCTCTCCTTGAATTCGATCAGCCATCTGGTGACTGAATCCAAGATATGTAAGGGATTTCTCATCAAGAGGGAGGAAGTGTGATGCCCAGCCACACTTCACCTGTTCTATAATGCTAATAACTTCATTCCACCTAACAGATCAAGGTTTAGATGAACTGCAAGTTCAGCTGTGCTAAAGCCAGCCATTGGATTAGGTTAGGCTAGGAGTGCTCAGTGCCTCTAAGTGCCTCTACTACGCTTACTCTGAACCGTTTTGAGGCAAATCTGAAGTTATCCTTCACCGTCCTGCTTTTGATCTACCCTGATGTGATCTTTGCTTCGCTAACACCTTCATCGCTAATCTACTCATTCGCTAATCTACTAATCTACTCAACTGCATCTCTCCTATGCTTGAACTCCTGCTAACGCTGAGTTTTGTTGGAGATTATTTCAGCCACAATTGATTGCTGCGAGGACGACGTCTCGTTGGAAGATTAGTCCGGTTCTACTGAGGTGATACAAGTCTCCTTGTCTGGCCAGACAATTCAATCGCCGACGGTCAATTCCATGGTGAGTCGTCTACTCAACATATTGTCTCTGGTATCAGTTCTTATCCACCACTTCGTTTTCTACGTCTCAATCCTCTGAGCTTAGAACCATCATTACAATATGAGTTGCGGAGGTTGGCAACAGATGCTCCAAATTGAGAAGGTGGTGTCGGTTAAGGAGTCAAGGAAGTGGGAAGACAGGGACACCCCAACGAAACTGTCCCAGAAGGAGAAGTTGCATGTTGAGGAAGTGAGTTGTGGTGTAGATGGCAGCGGATGGATTAGTGGTGAAAGGTGGAGAAGTAAGAAGGAGCTGAGGAAAGGGCAACTGGTAAGTGTGGAGTCAGAGGAGAGTGATTCAAGGAGGAGGGAGAGAGTTAAGGAGGTGTCAGTGAAAATGGTGGATAGAGGGAGAGAGTTTGAGGTTCAAAAAGATGTGGTGTCCGTGAGAAAAGTGGTAGGAGGGTTGCAAGAAATGGTGAAAAAATATAGAAATTTGCATGAGGATGAAGGTGGTGGGAAGACAGGAAATGGAAGAGATGGGAAAATAGGGGTTGAAAGCAAGGCTGATGGTAGTGAGGTCCTGGGATTGGTTAAGCTATGGCCTCTTCTGGGAATAGGATAATTTTCTTATTGGGATTGAAGTATAGGTAGGTCCTTATTCAGTTTTTACGGGTAGGCGAGGGCATCCTGAATGTTTGAAAACTTGCCTGAATGATTTGCAATTATTGAGTTTTTTTTATTGGCGTTTTTTTTTGTGAAGTAGATCTCAATGGGTTCCATTTTGTGAGGAATTTGATGACGTGTTACAGGGATTTAAAAGATTTTTTTTGTGGTTTGTGGAGGCGGAAGTTTTGTAGTTAAAAGATATGTTTTCTGGGTAGGGCATTTCAGTGAACTGCAACTAAATGTGTGTTTTTTATGAGTGGGGCTTCGTTTGTCAGTTGCAGCAATTTTCCGAATCCCTACCTGTATTTGGTTTAAAAATGTGATTTGGAGAGATGAAAGTTTGTGTTTTGTGGAAAGTCTGTAGCGATCTAGACTTTGATTTAAATGGTAGGCAAGGGCAACCCACAAAACTCGCCCAGTAGGAATGTTAGGCTTGATATGAAGTTTTCAAATTTCAGTTGTTTGTTTTGATCAGAAATGTTTGAAGAGATTTTGTGTCTTGTGCTATTTGTAATACCAGGGAAAGATAATTATAATTTGTTTGGAGAATGAATTTCCAAAAGAGGATGATTTTGTAATTTGTTGGATGTTGTTGAATAACATTTTTATGAAGAGTAATAAAATTTGCTTTCAAGTTTGTGAGATGATGATTTATACCTACTTTATTTCTGGAAAGTGTTGGGAAGTAAATGGGTTTTGTGGGAGTGAGTTAAAATTTCAGAGTTAGCATGTGAGAGATGAGAGTGAGTGCAGAGCAGAAAATCTGGAGGCAAGGGAAGGGAAAACAAATTGGCACATCTTGAGGGAGGGGGTGTGTAACGGGAAGTTTGTTAGGATGTGCTAATTTGTTTTTCTTTCTATTCCTCTAGGTGGGTGGGGGGGAAGCTATAGAAAGAAGATTTAGAGTTTTAGATGTTGAGCTGGCGTTGAGGCCAGTTGGTTATAGGACCAACCATAGTTTTGTTGGTCTGCTGAGTGGTTTGCCAAAAGGTGGTTGGTGGCAGCTGATCCATTTTGTTTGAAGGGCCCAAGGAAGGGCCAACATCCGAAGTCTGGGGATCTTTGCCAAGTTGACTGGTTGAGCGACTGGGTGAAGAGACAAAGATCCCAGATCCAAGTTGGTGAGAGGAGAGTGGAAGAAGGACCTGATTGAAGGGACAGACCAAGTAAAGAAATGGAACTTGGTTTTCATCAATCAGTGTTGAACTGGGGATCCTGGAAAGAACAGTTGGTGTTGTCAACCAGAGGAAGAGTGTCACAACAGAAACGATTGTGATTGGTTGGGAGAGCCAGTGTGTGAAGTGGGTGACGGAGGACGAACACCCAACAGAACGTTTGAAAGTTTATTTCCATCCTGAAAGGAGTGTCACCAGTGTTTATTAATTTCTTGTTGTACCTGTTTTAAAGAATTTGAAGTTGAGTCGTACCTTTTGGCATCATGTGGAGTGCAAACTAAATTTGATTAACTTGTTGTCTATTTTTATCTTATTATTAAAATTAGGGATCACAGGAAATATTCTGGTGAATTTGCTTGGATTTAGTGTTGAAACCCTCAAGGCAGTAGGGATAGGGTTAAAAGCCTGTTTAGAGGGATAGGTACTGAAGTATTGTTAGTTCATACAGAAGAGGTCATATCAGACGATCAAGACCAAGATAGGGAACTGAGAAGAACTGGCAGTTTGAGGTTAGTGTCCGTCACACCCCCATCTCCTCCCGCAAAACATTTCGCAATTCATCCCGTTCAGCAGAACCCCAACCTCCCGTCGTTCCAGCCACCCCTCCCCTTCGCCCCTTTCCCTTGCCCTCACACGACCACTTCATTGCGGGTGTGACTAAAACGCTGAACCTGCTTGTCTTGCTTGTCCTGCTGGAAACCTGCTTATCCTGCTGGCAATGGTTAAATAGGTTAAGTTATTGTTAGATTAGGTTATCCTAACCTAAACTAACCTTACCTAACCCTGACCTAACCCTAACCTGGCCATAAACAGCAGGACAAGCAAGACAAGCAGGACAAGCAGGTTCAGCGTTTTAGTCACTTCCCTTCATTGCTCTGCACTTCTCACACACATACCATATGTCATCCCTGCTTTTCAAAATTCCATATTCCGCTGCATCCAGTCCCGCACAAAGGCAATGAACCCATACCTCACAAAGCTCGCATCCCACAGCCTCATCCTCGCCACTCACGACCTTCTTGCATTTACCGCACTGGTCTCTCGCCATACTCAGGCAAGAACTCACACCCAGCCTTGAAAAAGGCTCTTGGTTAGTAAACAGGAAAAGAAAATAAGAAATGAGAAAAACTTATCTTCCTTCCCGTCGACTGAAAGTCACACACCGGAATTCAGAGCGCAAAAAAACACGTCTGCTCGCACCAACAACCAACAACCTGATCCGATTCTTTCTCCAGCCGCCGACGCGATCGGATCGGAAAATTTTGCCTGCGCTCGAATTCGAAATTCAACATGGCCGTCAATTGAGCCATTTTTTGATTTTTCAGTGTTTTGATTCTTTATTGCGTTGTTTCCGACGTTTTTGCGGTGAAGCAGTGGTCTGTCCTGTGGAGCTAGTCGAGAGTGTGCTGATACAGGCGAGAGTGTGCTGAGATTGTGAGACTGTGACTCTTGAGCGCATCGGATTCCGGTCGTTGGTCCTTTTCGCTTCCCGACAAAGTAAACCTTTCAGGTGGTTAGGACGGAGAGGAGCCGCGACAATTGGGAGACGGTGCGTCTCGGGTGTTGCATGCGTGACCTTAACCTGCAGGACAGACGGCTGTTTTGTTCCAAGGGGGTCGGAAATGGCTGCAGTGGCAAATCTTGTTTTTCATTCTGGCTTCTGTTGTTTTTGTTTTTTGCCTTCACCTCTGACCCGCATCCCGTTATTTTTCATTGGGGCTTGGCGCCAAGCCACCCATAGCCTACATCATAAAAATCCAATTTCGGAAAATTTTCTCTGGTTCCTTCCCATGATTTTTCCCATGTCGCCCTGAAGGATCATGGGTCAATCTCTCTTGGTAGGAATTGGTTTTTGGTCGAAGTGCCTTGTCCCTCGCCTTGGGCTCTTTCTTTTCCAGCATCTGTTGATTTGTTGTGGAGATGTTGAGCAGAATCCTGAGCCAACTTCCACCCGTATCCCAACTTCCAAACCAAAATCGGCAAATGCCGCTGCCGGCAATTCGAAAAAATCAAAAGCCAACCTTGCTTCCGATTCTGATGATTGGATCATGTGTGATCAGTGTTCACAATGGATACCTTTTGGATCGTCTGGATTGTCTGTGTCCTTTCGGGATGCGGGTGCCCTGCCATATACTTGCAGATTTTGCATCCTCACAGCTGAAGTGGCTTGTCTCAGGGCCGAAATCTGCAACCTAAAGGCAGAGATGCTGGAGTTGCGCAGACCATTCTTCTTTTTGCCGCCGATGAGATCGGACTCGTTTTTGTTGCTTCGTTCGCTGGCCAAACAATTTTTCAAAATGGCGGCCGTGGGGGAAATCCCGAAAATGGGCTTTTTGTTTTTAATAATTTACTTTCTGTTGTTTGGCACAAGTGTCGATCCTGGCTGTGGTGGTCTTTCCCATCTTCCGTCTCCCGTTCAAGAAAGCTGCAAAAAGTCCAGCCACCGAGGTTTTTCGTGTTTTGACAAGAGATCTTGTCCTGATGCATTCGCTTGGGGAAAATTTTTTTGGTGTGCTGCTGTTTTGTTGCCTTCAAGAGGCGTGCCTTTAAAGCTCGTTCTCTGCCTTTCAACGATCTTGATTTGTGCTGGTGACATTGAGTTGAATCCGGGCCCATCCCCATCTCCTGGCCGAAAGCAATTGAGCTCCAAAAGCGGGTCTGCTTGCAAAACAAAGAAAACCAAAGCTAACCCTTCAACTGAATGGATCCAGTGTGATAGGTGTTCAGATTGGGTGAACTTTGCTTCTTCAGGCATCTCTGCTTCATTTGCAGATGCTGGGAAGCTTGCATTTGTATGCAAAGTTTGTAAATTCTCAGCAGAAATTAAGGGTTTGCAAAGTAGGATAGCGAAGCTGGAGGCTGCCATTGACGTCTGAAAACGACCTCCCTTCCACCCACAGCAGCGAATAATTCTGTAGTTGGGAATATTGATTGTGGGACACAATCTGCTCCAGGGCGAACTGAAATAGTGTCTGACGTGGACATGGCTGTTGGCACTTCTGTTGCCTCTTGTGTTGGTGACAGCAGTCGTGTTGCCGTCATAAATCTTGGCAACTCAAACTTGAGACGCCTGTTTCCGAATTTTGCTGGCATCAAGTGTGCACAGTTCTCGAGGTGGAGAGGTGGACTAACTATTCCTGGCATTAATCCTCTCTTTCGGAGTTGTTTGGGCTGTCTGTCCAGAAGAGACAGGGCTCTGATCAACTTGGCAATTGGTGAGGTGGACGTTAGACACTATCCTGTTGCTGACGTTTTCCGTGCCTTCACCAGGTTGATTGGAGACTTGAATGTCACAGTTGGTCTAACCTATCCAAATTCGCATTGGGAATTAACGTTGGCTCAGTTCCACCACAACCAGGTAATCCTGAGCTGTCAAGAAAGATAAGTGACTTGAATGACATGCTCTCGGCTTACTGTAGGAACCTGGTGAACGTTAACTTTCTGGACCTGAGGGAAGTGCAGGCCTCCTCAATTTCCCATGATGGCCTGCATTACTCTGAAAAAGGGGCAGCAGCTGTCGCTGCCAAGATTGTTAAGTCCATAAACAGTTTTTTATGTTAGGTACTGTGTCCGACTGTCCACCACCAAGTACAAATGAGGTATCCCAATATCCTGCCACCCAAAATCTAAAATTTCCGTTCTCTGCAACGTTCGCAGTATTCTTCCAAAACGTTATGCTCTTAGGCCAGTCTTTGACTCAGTAAAACCTGATTGCATTGCACTTACTGAAACCTGGCTTGATGAATCCTGCTCAGAAAACGATATCTTGCCAAATCATTATTCGATTTTTCGTCGAGACCGTTCTCGGCTTGGTGGAGGAATTCTGCTTGGCATTCGATCTTGCTTCTTGCCTAAAATTGTTTTCGTTAGCAAAGCATATGAGCTGATGTTAGTAGCTCTTGAGTCCTCTTATCCGACAACTTACATTTTGCTTATTTATCGCCCTCCACACCTATCACCGGATTGTTTTGTAGAGATGCATGTGGAGTGCCTTTCGGCCATACGTTTAGCATCAAATGGCCAGCCTATAGGCAACTCACCTTTGCTTGTTCTTGGAGATTTCAATCTTGATGCCTCCTCTATGGATGTTTTTCCGGAGGGGCTTCAACGGTTGATTGACAGATTCTCCCTTCAACAAGTAGTAAATTTTGTCACCCGCCCAAAGGATCTCCAAGTCCCACAGGTGGGTACCACAATTGATTTGATCTTTCACTGTCCGAAATCTAGTCTTTTATCCATTCGTCCGATTGCAGGTCTGAGTGATCACTTGGCAATTCATGCTTCTTTTTCTGTGGATTGTGCATCCCCCCACCGTTACCAACTGTGGCTGTTGCTGAGCTGGGTCGGTATGATTACTGTAAATATGATAAAACTGCAGTGGATAGATTTTTAAACTTTGCACTTCTTGATTTTGGGGTTGCTTCCCAAAATTTGGAAGAGTTGGGGCTGAATTCAAGATGTTGTGCAGACTTATCATTGAGAAGTTTGTCTCCAAAAAGAGAAATGTAGAAATGAGAACCATTCTTTTCCTTATTGGTTTACCCCAAGGCTCAGATCTCAATACCTCTCTCTAACAAATTTGTTCAAAAACTGTTCTAGTCACCCAGCATCAATCCCCCGCTATATTCAGACCTTAAAAGCCTATCAGAGGGAACTTCTTGCCTCAGAAAGAAAATTTCTGAGGGGTTGGCGGTGAATGATGTGATCACCACCAGGCAGTTCTGATCATTCCATCGCAGTAGGACATCTGTTGCCCCTCCTGCCGTAACAGAGAAGAATTCGGGCTCCATTTGCACTTCATTTGCGCACAAAATTTGAGCATATGAATGGTAAGGGGTGCTCGATGCCTTCAGATTGTTCACGTCCCAGCAATTTGCTTAGAGATGCTGATGTTATCTCCTTTGAGGCTCTGGTCAGATCAATAAGGTCATGTAATAATTCAACATTTGACCTTATCGATTCAATACCCATGATGTTCATAAAGAATCACTGCACAGTTGTGGCAAAGTTTCTTTTTGTTCTCTTTTCATCCTCCCTGGCATTAAACTCTATACCCTTGGATTGGAAGCGCAGTATTGTTAGGCCGCTTCCAAAGGGTGGCCTGCCACTGTCTGTTTCCAGCTTCAGGCCCATCAGCTTAATAAGTGCATCAGCTAAGTTGATGGAGAAGATGGTTGCAGGGTATCTTTGCTATCTTCTTGAAAGCAGGGACTTTTTCTTTCATGGCCAACATGGTTTTAGGTCTGGTCACTCCTGTGAAACCCAACTCACAGGTTTTGTTCATGATTTGTCGTCAACTTTAGGCAGGTCAATTCAAACAGATGCAATATTCATAGACCTTGTGAAGGCATTCGACAAGGTATCTATTCCTTTACTCTGTGGGAAGCTTTCTAAACTCTCCATCCCAGAAAATCTATACTTGTGGATATGTAACTTTTTGAGCGATAGATATTTCCGGGTCCTAATCAACCAGGATCAATCAGATCACCAACCTGTCACTAGCGGCATTCCACAAGGCTCTGTTTGTGGCCCACTTCTCTTTCTAATATATATTAACGATCTCATACGTCACATAAAGTCTGCCATCAGACTTTTTGCTGACGACATCGTGGTGTACAGAGTTATCCATTCCCTCGAGGACTGTGTCGCGCTTCAAACTGATCTGGAACAAATAAATGACTGGTGTGAGCAGAATTTAATGGAAATTGGCGTCTCCAAGACTTCGGCCATGTCATTTTCATCCTCCACTAACCCCCTGTTGTTTGATTATTCTGTGAATTCCGCTGTGCTATCCAGACCAGATTGTGTGAAGTACTTGGGTTTAAATTTTAACAGCAAGCTCAGCTGGACTCCTCATATCCAAAAGATTGTTAAAAAGGCATGGCATCAACTAAGTTTTCTCATTCGCAATTACAATCATGCTTCACGGCGTATAAAGTCAATTCTGTATTTTTCAACTGTAAGGCCTTTGCTAGAATATTCTACCACCACATGGAGCCCTTATCAAAAATGTCACATTGATGCAATTGAGGCTGTGCAAAGAAGGGCAGCTAGGTTCGTAACAGGAAATTTTGCTTTTGATGCAAGTGTGACAAGCATGTTGACTGATTTGGGCTGGGATTCCCCAACAAAAGACGGTTACTACATGGACTGTCTGCATTCAGGAATTGCATTGTCAACAAAGGTGGCTGGGGGGATGGGCCCTGGATCTTCACTCGGAATGACCATAATACAAGAGCTAGCAAGGCAATTTCCTTTGTGCCAACTTTACTCTTCAAAAATGTAGACAGGTATTCCTTTTTTAATCGCAACCTTTTTCTGTGGAACAAACTTGCATTGCCAGCTGAAATCTTGCAGTCACCTGAAAAGCAATTCACTGATGTCATTTCTTCAAAACTAGATGTTTAGATAGTCAGTCTTCATAGCAAAATTACTAATTTCTACCCCCATTTCTTTCTTCCTTTTTTTTTGGCATGCTAATTTCTGCATAGGGTCTACTTACTGAACCGTGTGGCCTTATCACTTCTCGACTGAAATAAAACTAAACTGGCCACAATTCAATTCATATCTGCAACCTGCACCAATTTGAACTGCTCACCTCTTTCACTCTGGACTCTTGATGACATCTGCATCTGACCATTTATGCAAGGTATGACCTGTGTTTTTTTACTTTTATTTTTTTTTGACATTGTATGAAAAATGAACATTGCCACTAACAAATAATTGCCCATTGGCAATTTGTCTGCATCGCCAGACTTCATTCCATTCCTCCACCTTATTTGGAAACCGATGCGCTGTCCTCTTTTTAGCAATGTCCATTTTATAACGTCTTGACGTGGTGCCTGGTGCACTGAACTGTTGCTCATTTGCATCGGTCCATTGGCGTTGGATTTTACCTTCTGACTCCGGACTCTTTGTCCTTCGAAATCATCGGCGGGGGGACTCTGTCCCCAGTTTAAAAAAAAAAAAAAAAAACCAGGTCACCCAACCACCACCCACCCTGCCCACTTGAAGCTGATGTCTCCATTCTTAAAGCGCAGGTATTGGAGCTGAGCAAATAAAATCACCACCTCCTTCCTCACTTGCTGTTGGTTTGCCTGCAGAGAGTTCAGCTGGAAGCAAACCTGTGAGATCTGGTCCTGCCCTTAATATCCGAAAAAAAACTCTTTTTCTCCTCCTGGCCCGCATGCAGGCTGACCTGCCCCTGCCACCTCTTCTCTCAGGAAAGGTGATGGGCCAAAGGACGTTGTCTTGTCAATTGGCAGCTCAAATTTAAAACACCTATACCCTTTTCTTGGCAAGGCAAGTGGATGTGCAAGATTTACCAGGTGGAGAAAAAAGTCTAGATATTCATGGGGTATATCCAATTTTTCAACAATGCCTAAAAAGTATGGGTGACTGTAACCGCCTCTTGGTCAACTTAGTCATCGGGGAAATTGATATTATTCATGCATCCGTACCCCATGTTCTGTTGTCAGTCACGAGGTTGATAGGTGATTTCAATACAGCTACCTGTCTAGCTTCTCCAGGAATGAACTTCAGCATGAATATTTGCTCAATCCCCCCTAGGCCGCTTGATCCGTTCATAAACCAAAAAATTTCCAAGCTAAACGATGCATTGGCCTCCTTTAGCCAGAATCTTGTCAATGTCAACTTTCTGGATCTTCGTCACATCCAATCATCTGCTATCTCCGAGGATGGCTTCCACTATTCTAAAACTGGAGCTCAGAATGTAGCTGGCCAGCTTACTCGCTCCATCAATTCTTTTTTAGGTCATTGACGATTCTGCCGCCTTTAGTCCAACCCAATGACCCGAATGTTGACATTGACACCATCATATGCAGCAGTGGTGCTGATGGAAATGGGCCGGAAGGATCTACTTACCGCTTCGGCGCGAGAACCTCTGGCCCATTTCCTGATGAACCACCTGTTGAAGTTAACCAGTCTCCTTCTCATAGAGTGAACATTATTCGGAATAGAATTTCTCCTTCTGATAGGCTCAGTATAAAATTCACCCTCTCATTGTTGCTTTTTAATTCTCGTAGCCTCCTTCCTAAGCGTTATGCATTGCGGCCCATTCTCGATTCTATCGATGCTGATTGTGTGGCTGTCACAGAGACTTGGCTCGATGATTCGTGCACGGAAAATGACATTCTTCCCCAAAAATATATAGTTTTTCGTAGAGATCGCTTGAGAACTGGTGGAGGGGTATCCTGGGAGTGAAACATTCCCTGCAGCCCAAGCTTGTTTATAGCAGCGAAGCATTTGAATTTATTGTAGTTTCTCTTGGATTTTTTACCCTCCCGCCTATCTTTTGCTCTGTATAGACCTCCAGCGAGTCCGTAAACTGCTTCACTGCAATTTATTTAGAGTTCCTGGCAGCAATCACTCCATGCCTGCAGTCACATCCGCTTGGTTGTAGCTCGCCAATTTTCATCATGGGTGACTTCAACCTCAATGTCCTCCCTTGTCCTGCAGACTGTGTTTATCCAGAAGGATTGCAACGCCTATGTGACAGGTTTTCTCTGAGTCAGGCTGTGAACATTGTAACTCGACCCACTGACATGCTTGAGCCGAATGTTGGAACAGCTATTGATCTTATTTTTCACTGTCCACAATCAACAGCAATGTCAATTAAATCCTTTATAGGCATGAGTGACCACTTTATGATAAGTGCCTGTTTCCAGGTTGATTGTTGTGCACCTCCCCCTCTCCCTTCCCACCAAAGTGACCTTGGCCGCACATATCTTTTTGACAAATATGACAGGGATGCTGTCGATAGATTACTTGACTTTGCTCTGCTTGACTTCTGTAATCTTGACCCCATAGTTGACCAGCTCTGGACTGAATTCAAGACAGTTTGCACTTTGACCATTGATCACTTTTACCTAGGCGGGATCCAATTAAAATTAGAAATCTCTCCTTCCCACCTTGGTTTAATGCCAGTCTTCGCCAAAAATACTTCAAAATGTTAAACCTTTTTTTTTTTTTTTCCTCAAACCAGAATCTGTTCCCTCTTTATGCTGCTGCTTTAAAGGATTACCAAAACAATCTGAATTTCATTGAGGCACGCTTTGTTCAGAAACTTGCAATCAATGATGTCATCACATCAAAGCAGTTTTGGAAGTTCCACAATAGCAAAACTTCCAGTCAATGTGCCTTTGGTGCCAATGCTGGGTCGAGTAGCTGTTTTGCTTTGGCTCTGAAGAGCTATCTCAACCCAAAGATTCCTGCTGCATCCACTGTCACCCACAACCGAGTTCAAGCTTTTCTCCGTGATGCTGATTTGATTTCCCTGGAAGCGGTGGTTAAAGCGATCAAAACATCAAAGAACTCCACTTTCAATGTCATTGATTCCATACCTATGGCATTCCTTAAAAACCACTGCGACAAACTAAAAACTTTCCTTTTTGTGCTCTTCTCAGTATCCTTGGCCCAAAATGTAATCCCAAATGATTGGAAAATGAGTATCGTGATACCACTAGCTAAAGGTGGCCAGCCTCTTTCCACTACCTCCTTCCGACCAATAAGTCTTATCAGCTCTTCAGCTAAACTTATGGAAAAGATGGTAGCCGGCTATTTATATCGGTTGCTCGAGGGTCAAAAATTCTTCTCTCAGCATCAGCACGGTTTCCGCAGCAAGTTCTCTTGCGAATCCCAATGACCAGTTTTGTGCATGACATCGCCACTGCTCTCGGAAAGTCCAGTCAGTCTGATGCAATTTTCATTGACCTGGTTAAGGCATTTGACAAAGTCTCAATACCTATTCTTCTCTCTAAGCTATCTATGCTGAGAATTCCTGAAAATCTTTTCCTGTGGCTCTCAAATTTTATCTGACAGGCAGTTCCAGGTTCTCGTTTGCAACGATCTGTCAGAGGCCCACCCACTCACTAGTGGCATTCCTCAAGGCTCAGTGTGTGGCCCTCTCCTCTTTCTCATTTATATTAATGATATTGGATAATATCATCTCCAACAACAGGTGTTTTTTTTTTATGCAGTGGCAGGGTCCCGAAAAGTTCAAAATGAACAGGCTCCAAGCAGGTTCAAATATTGTCAAAAAAAAATTCAGTGGCCGAGCCAAATTCCAACATGGTCAAATAAGGTAAACCAGAATGCATGTACCCTAACAGTGATTTCAGTAAAAAATGAAGAAGAAAAAGGGGGGAGCGAATAAGTAAATTGCAAAAAATCCCTCTCTAAACCTACAACATGCTTAACTTAGATGGGGGGGGTAAGGTCAGCAAAAATCTGGGCTGATCAAAGCAAAAATCGGTGAAGCACCTACCTACCTACATCTGAATTAATTCTCCAATTTTGCCCGAACAACTATATTGAATTTTTCCTCGGGAAAGTGGAGAACATCTTCTGGGAGGCAAAGCTGATTCCACAGAAAAATGCTGCGGTGGAAAAATGAATGCCTGTCAATGTTTTTCAACAGCATAGGTGGAACAAATGACAGGAACTTGCTTGCCCTGGTGGGGTTGTTGTTCTGTGTGAGAATCCATGGTCCGTCACCCCATCCACCATGTTTTAGGATACAGTGCCTAAACATTGAGAGACTATGCAAAATTCTTCGCTTCTCAAGTGAATCCCAACCAAGGTCATTTAATAGGGACGTAACCTTGCATCAAAGCAAAAGTTACCGGAAACAAATCTTGCGGCCCTTCTCGCACAGCCTCGATTGCATCAACATAGCATTTTTGAAAAGGTGACCAAGATGTGGTAGAATACTCCAACAAAGACCTGACAGTAGAGAAGTACAAAATGGTTTTAACTTTTCTTGAAGCATAGCTGTAGTTCCTAATAAGGAACTTCAGTTGGTTTGATGCTCTTTGCACAATATTTCTAATGTGTGGCACCCAACTCAATTCAGAATTAAATAGGAGTCCCAAATACTTGATAGTATCCGGCCTGTCCAGGGTCCTAGGTCCTACCTTGTAATCGTACAAAGCAGGTGATCTGGAGGTTGAAAAGGACATGACAGACGTTTTCGAGGCATTTATACCCATGCAGTTGGTATTGCACCACTCCGAAATGGAGTCAACATCAGTCTGCAGCGTGATGAAGTCCTCCGCGGAAGACACAGCTCTATAAGTATATGACTATGTCATCCGCGAAGAGTCTGATACAAGACTTCACCACAGAAGCAATGTCGTTAATATAGATAAGAAAAAGTAAGGGGCCGCACACAGACCCTTGTGGGATGCCACTTGTTACAGGGAGAATATCAGACATCTCCCCATTTAGTAAAACCCTAAAATGGCGATCAGTAACAAAATTTGAGATCCACAAGAACAAATTTTCAGGGATTCTCAGTGAAGCTAATTTCTTGAGAAGAATAGAGATAGAGACGCGATCAAAGGCTTTAGTCATATCTATAAATACAGCATCAATTTGCATAGACTTCCCCAATGCCACTGAGATCTCATGGATAAAGCCAGTTAGCTGACTTTCACAAGAATATTTTGATCGAAAGCCATGTTGGCCATGGAAGAAAAAGTTTTGAGCCTCAAGCAGGCGGTACAGGTAGCCAGCAACAATTTTCTCCATCAACTTTGCACAAGAGCGAAAAAAGGCTAATGGGCCTAAATGACTCTATAGACATTGCCAAACCTCCTTTAGGAAGTGGCTTAACTATGCTCTGCTTCCAGTCGACCGGGATAAAGTTTGTGGCTAATGATAGAGAAAATAATATCATCAGATATTTTGAAAACACATCCCCATGGTTCTTTAAAAATACCATAGGTATGTGGTCAATGAGATCAAAAGAGGAGTTGTTACAGGATTTTATTGCATAAAGCACAGAGCCATCAGGCAACAAATCAGCATCCCTCATGAAATTTGAGGGGTGCTGAATGCACGTTGATGCCAGATCAGGAACGGAAGCAGCACTCATATTTTTACTAACATGACTTACTAACACTTTTTTTACTAACACTCATGACTTTTTTTACTAACACTCATGACTTTTTTTACTAACATTTTTACTAACACTCATGACTTCTCCAGCCGCCGACGCGATCGGATCGGAAAATTTTGCCTGCGCTCGAATTCGAAATTCAACATGGCCGTCAATTGAGCCATTTTTTGATTTTTCAGTGTTTTGATTCTTTATTGCGTTGTTTCCGACGTTTTTGCGGTGAAGCAGTGGTCTGTCCTGTGGAGCCAGTCGAGAGTGTGCTGATACAGGCGAGAGTGTGCTGAGATTGTGAGACTGTGACTCTTGAGCGCATCGGATTCCGGTCGTTGGTCCTTTTCGCTTCCCGACAAAGTAAACCTTTCAGGTGGTTAGGACGGAGAGGACCCGCGA
>JASGXE010009551.1:0-15947 GCA_030068105.1 Sinentomon sp. SZTP_YWyxl
AGCGATATAGGATAGGACCGCTCGAATGAAGAGAGGGACGCTGAAAGATGTCTTTTTCTTGCAACCAAACAAGAGTGATCCCAAATGAGTGTTCCATCACTGATGGATTGGATAGGATTGGAATCGAAGAAGACTCCACTAAATCCAAAATATCCCTTTGCGAACACACTAACGCACACCTGTATCTTGTCAGTGCATGGATGGGAATAAACTTTGGGAACGGAGGGGAGACATGCACTGCGGTTAAATTGTGGGGGGGCGAACCCCCTAGAGGAGAAAGAAATCATTCTAAATATTCTGATTTCACCTCTAAAGAAAGGTGAAATCTTGGCAAACGCCCCCCCCCCAAGTTCTAGTTTTACAGTTGAATCGCGTGGCGCCTCAAAATGATAATGTCAATAATCCCAAACCCCACTCCTCTTCAAAATCAAAAAGAGACATTTGACAGACGAGACATTATTCGCCTATCTCAAATCAAGATTTGCGATTATGAAGAAACACTGGTGGTTCGACGGGTCAACCACCATGAATCTGACAGATCGTCGCTGAAACCTTTCTAAAACGGGGACTTGCAAAGAGAGCCATGAGTTCCAAGCAGTAATATAGATTTGCCGGAGGTTTCAAAAGTCTTTTGACAGCCCCTGTTGATTTCAGTTTTACAATAATCCATTCTTGCGCTGTTTTTCTGCATTTTTTCGATCCAGATTTGCCTCGTGTGCTAAAACCGGAAGCTCTCACGCAAATTATTTTGTTTTTAATGATAATAACAGACAAATACTGACTCAAATGAAAGTGCGACAGGAAAGCACAAACACGTGAACAAGGGAAAACATACATAAATGTCAACTGGGTCAGGAAAATGTTTGAATAAACGATCATCAAATGCGAAGAAACAGATTAGTTATACTTCAATTTATCAGAAATTAACGTGAGATCGTGAATGGGTTGCGACACCGAGAGACTTGCGCCCGTAGGAAATGAAAGATGAACTGGGAGATAGACCATTCCAGTCCCTGATAGTTTTCGGAAAATAATTGAAACGACATTATAGTTTTAAATATTGGAGAGGAAATAGCACAGGCCTAACCATGATCTGTTCTGCGTTGGTTGAGCTTGATGGAATAACAGTTCGGCAAACTAAAATTTGTGGAGTAAGTGATAATGTCGCAGAACAGGGAACAGGTTTAATCTATGCACCCTCAACCTGCTTGCCAGCGGATCAAGGTTTAAAGTTTGGATACGCTAACACCACGGGAGAAGCGATCTGTTTTAATTTAAAATATTAAATTTTTAGAAACAGTAAGCCAACTGTCGTGTTGTCCTCAAAACTGTAATAAACTCACCAAGGGGTTAACAGCAGACTTTTGAAAGACCCTGTATAAATAAAGACTTCCTTTAAAAATGTTTACATAATTTAGGAACCTTGCCCCAGATAAAAATTCAATTTAGTTTACTCTGTGTTTTGGAACACACGGTGTTCAAATGAGGCTGGAAAACGGAACGCAGAGGTAAGAGGTTGATCGTGGTCAAGAGAATACAGTGGGGCGATATGTTCTTGAACAAGATCTAACGGCATTGAAACCACCCAAATGTGTCCTGCGATTTGTCCCAAATGGTCAAACTTGCCAGGCATCTGCAACTACATGTTTCAAGATTCTTCACAAAGTTCCAATCAACCCCCGAAGCGTAATTTCTGCACACCGTGCATCTATCTCTCTTGTCGTCACAAGTCAGACCATGGTTGATTTGTTTTCTGACCTCCCACGGTTTCTTGGATTCATCAATGACGAAAGGCTGCTTGAACGAACCAAACGCGTGCATTCCATCTCGTTGGCTTGCTCATTCACAACAGGAATAGTCCCGAACAGTGCTCTGCGCTCTTGTTCCAGAAACAATAACGAATCTCGTCTTTCTATTAGCATGGAACCTGGAATAATGTTCCAGTGCCATGCTATAAGTCTGAATTTTGGCTTGCTTGTGGGGGCCGCATGATTCCTTGCGGCATTGTTTCTGCGTTGCATAGCGTTGTAGAGATGCTCCAGGATGGTTAAAATTTCCCCCGAGGATGATTGTAGAGCGTACTCATAAATGGGTGTAACGAAAATGAGGTGCACTGGGCTCGACACTCGCGATAATTGCGATTGATAAAATACAAAAGACACCGCTCTGCTGGAAAAATTGACAAAAATTGCATTTGTCAAGAATGATTGCCATTGACGTTCTGACACACAATTCGATAATGTCATCCCCAATTTAAATCCCCAATTTAAGACTCTCCTCAGCTGCGTTTATAACTAAAATATACACTATTCCTACGGTCATCAGAAAACAAACGGGTGCGGAAATCAGCTGCCTCTGCAAGGTAATTTGCAAATAAAAAAAAGAAGGCCCAAGATGCTCCCCTGTGGCACACCAGAAGTTATTTTTTATTTTTATTCGAACAAATACTGCCACAAATGATCTGGGGACAGAAAAAAACACAATCCCACAAAGATCGTCAAAAAAGAGAACAAAAAACAAACGAAAAAATAGCAAAAATAGAGGGCATCACACACGAGTAAATTAATGGATATATGGTAACACTGAGGCAACAGGGTTGACTTAACTTAACAACGGTGTGACGCCGGGGGAAATGCGAGCACGTGAGATGAGAGATGAAGTAGTGGATTGAGAGTTCCAATCTCTGATAGTTCTCGGAAAGAAAGAATTAAAGATTACATTCGTTTTGAAAATTGGGGTTGCAACTGCCGCAGACCATTATTTGTCCTGCGTTGGACAGGCTTGATGGGATAGCAGCTTGGCAGGGAAAATTTAAAGAGTTTGTAACTATGTCGCTGAACAGATTGAGTCTGTGAGCACACCTCCTGCTTGCCAACGAATCGAGGTTCAGATCTTTCAACAGACCAGTTACGCTGACATCGCGAGAAAAGTTTTCCGGAATCAAGCGAGCAGCTCGCCTTTGAACCATCTGAAGTTTAGAGATTAACTCCTGACTGGAGGGGTCCCAAACTGCTGCAGCGTATTCAACGATAGGTAGTACTAGGGATCGATAAGCTTTTAGCTTAGCGTCCTGAGATGAGTACCGTATGCTCCTTCCAATAAACGAGAGGGTTTTGCTTGCTTTTACGCGAGTAAAATTGATATGATGTGTAATATCCCTCACGATTCATTTCATTCATTTCGTGTGAGATATTACTCCGAAAAATCACTTTGAAGACTCCTGAACGAAATTTCTGGAATTATTGCCTTATATGGCAATCTTATTATCAGATCAGGTCGACGCGTCAGCGTTTGGCAGGTGAGGACGGTGTAATGTCGGATTCCATTGAACCGAGGTTATAAAACAAATCAGCGCAGTAGAATAGGTCCTTTTTCGTTCAAATGCTGCTGTTCGCCGCCTGATCGCCTCATTTCGCCTCATTTCAATTTCATCATTCATTGGTGTGAATGTTCTGCATGTGTGAATTTCGTTTTCCTTCATTTTAAGTGCATCAACGCTCCGTATGGAGGTGAGTTCCAAGCTTCAATGCTTGATTTTGATTTGGTACAGTGTTTTTAATTTAATGAAGGCCTGACAGCTATTCACTAAAATTTTGTGGTTGAGATGGCATGGAAGACAACGTTTTTCAAATGAGAATTCTTCCGGTGGTCATAACTCAATGTTTTTGGGGAAGATTGAAAATCAGGTGACTGAATATAATTTCCTCTCAGATTTTTGGAAAGGCTTTGTGTCTTGAATTCGGTGTTGAATTCTGCCAAGTTTGCCAATTTGTTGGAGAAAGCTTTTCTTTTCAATTCCACGGGTTTTCAAAATATTTAACAAGTTTTGGCATCAGGGTTTTCACATTTAGGATTGGCTCTTCTGTGGAAGAGCCAATTCTAAATAGTATCGATTCTCCTTGTCGGAAAAGACTTTCTCACTTGAGAATAATTTTTGAATGGAATAACCCGTAATTTCTGAAATAGCGCTTGTGTTATGCACTGTAAAAACGAGACCTGGCACAGGCGGTCGGTTGACCTCCCCTGCCGGGTCAAGAAAAAATGTGACCAGGGTGGGCTGGTAGTTTGACCCAGGTAAAGTGGTCATTCCAGGTCACCGGTGAATTGACCACCTTTGTGACTCACTAAAAATGGTCCGACGACCAGTTTCTACATTTTGACCACCATAAGCCGGTCCAGTTTCAGAAAAAAGACAGGAGATGGCACTGGTAACCATGGTCACCCGACCATTCCAGTTGGCAATCGGCTCGGAGCCGCGATGGTCATACACATCCGACCAACCGCTGCAGGTCAGACAAGTTTGCATTTACGTCGCGCTTCCTGTGGACTTGTGTGATGAGCGGCGGGAAGGTTACGCGTTTTTCTATACGAGACAAACGAAAGCTACCTGTGTTCTGCGCGTCTGTTGTATCGTCGTGGGAGCTTGATGTGTGATCTGCACGGAATTGGATTCTGTGCATATCGGGTCATAGCCTAGAGAAGAAAGTTGTGACATCGCACATCGTTTGTGCTGATTTGTGCCGGTCTGTTCGCAAACCATTGAGAAACCAAAGGCGTGAGGCAATGTGTAGCAATTTTGGTCGCAGTGAATTGCGTTTGTGCACATCGTTTGTGTTACGTATCTACCGGTTTGAATACTTAAATTTCATATTTGTATAGCGTCGGCGGAATTAATGTACTCATATGTGTAAAAAATTGCGAACGTTCAGATTTCGGCAAAAACTCTATGCTGAAGAAATTAATGATCCTCTTTTGTAAGCGAGGTCAAAATCTGACACCTCTAGAACACTTTGTTGCAATTTGGCGCTTTTGATTTCTACTGTCTGCATAAGAACAAAAAGAAAAGAAAGTTTGGGAGGCAACAGTTAAATGGGAAAAACACATGTGTGGGTACATTAATTCCGCCGCCACTATTGGCGGCGGAATTAATGTACCGGGACCGGTGACAGGGATAGAATGTGACTGTGGCAGAATGGGACTGAGGCAGAATGGGACTGAGGCAGAATGGGACTGAGGCAGAATGGGACTGAGGCAGAATGGGACTGAGGCAGAATGGTACTGAGGCAGGATGGGACTGAGGCAGAATGGGACGGGGCAGAATGGGACAGAGGCAGAATGGAACAGAGGCAGAATGGGACTGAGGCAGAATGGGACAGAGGCAGAATGGGACAGAGGCAGAATGGGACAGAGGCAGAATGGGACTGAGGCAGAATGGGACTGAGGCAGAATGGGACAGAGGCATAATGGGGCTGAGGCAGAATGGGACTGAGGCAGAATGGGACTGAGGCAGAATGGGACTGGGGCAGAATGGGACTGAGGCAGAATGGGACTGAGGCAGAATTTTTTCATTCGTTGCGGGCATGGAGTTAGGTGGGTTTTACATTCAGTGACATGACATTGCTCCACTCGAATTTCAATGGCGAAAAGAAATGACCACTGCTGCCTAGCATCAGCACGCTAGGATATGAAGATGAGGACGATGTGGGTAGGGTAGGATAGGTTAGGATATGTGTGTTAGGATAGGTTAAGTTGGGTTAGGTTTGGTTAGGTCAGGTTAGGTTAGGTTTAGTTAGCTTTAAGTTTGTCACAGAGCAATGGTGACAACTGTTCAGTACTACCGACTTCGTCTGAGTCGCGCTGAGGATTGAGGTTGAGGATGAAAAGCACCAAATAGCCTTTCCGCAAATTCAGTGGACTGAGGCAGAATGGGACTGGGGCAGAATGGGACTGAGGCAGAATGGGACTGAGGCAGAATGGGACTGAGGCAGAATGGGACTGAGGCAGAATGGGACTGAGGCAGAATGAGACTGAGGCAGAATGGGACTGAGGCAGAATGGGACTGGGGCAGAATGGGACTGAGGCAGAATGGGACTGAGGCAGAATGGGACTGACGCAGAATGGGACTGAGGCAGAATGGGACTGAGGAAGAATGGGACTGAGGCAGAATGGGACAGAGGCGGAATGGGACTGAGGCAGAATGGGACTGAGGCAGAATGGGACTGAGGCAGAATGGGACAGAGGCAGCATGGGACTGAGGCAGAATGGGACTGAGGCAGAATGGGACTGAGGCAGAATGGGACTGAGGCAGAATGGGACAGAGGCAGAATGGGACTGAGGCAGAATGGGACTGGGGCAGAATGGGACTGAGGCAGAATGGGACTGAGGCAGAATGGGACTGAGGCAGAATGAGACTGGGGCAGAAGTAACAGAGGCAGACAAAAAAATTCTGCCTCAGTCCCATTCTGCCTCAGTCCGTTCTATCCTAGTCCCCCGATCCAATGTACCCACACATGTGCTTTTCCCATTTAACTGTTGCCTCCGAAACTTTTTTTTCTTTCTTTTTATTCTTATGCAGGCTGTAGAAATTAAAGAGCCAGATTTCAATTAAGCGTTCCGGAGCTGTCAGATTTTGACATCGGTTACAAAAGAGGATCTTTAATTTCTGCAGCGTGGAATTTTTGCCAAAATCTGAACGGTCGCAATTTTTTACATGCATGAGTACTCGTACATTAATTCCACCGCCGCTATACCTACATACAGCAGCGATTCTCAAGTTGCGAAAATAATTTTGTCGAGCGGGCGTAATATCACGTCACCCAGCTGAATTTGAATTTTGGTCGCAACAAATGCGCTTTGGCACATCGCTTATTGGTTCTGCGTTTGAGTTGATTTTGCGAAATTTCAAAATTTGTGCAGCAACCGTTCTCAAATTATTGCGGAAACAAATATGGCATAACGCCACACCAGCATCTGCGAATATAAGATTTTGGTCGCAGCAAATTGAGCTTTGGTGCATCGTTTGTGTACAATATAGGTACGTTTGCAGTGGTTTGTGCCCAAAATTCGACGTTTGCGCGAATTCTCACGTTACTGCGAAAACAAATAGGTGTGTCAGGCTGATGCGCCAGCCGGCGCGAATATGAAATTTTGGCCGCAGCAAATTGCGGCTCTGATGGCATCATGTCGCCGGACCTGGCCGGGAAGGTCAAAGGACTTTTCACGCGTGGTCATTTGACCGGGCCTGCATGGTCATGGTGTGGTTCCGGACCATGTTCAGTTGATCATTTGACCAGGCATGGACGGTCAAAGGTGGTCTAACGACCATTAGTATGTGGTCGCTGGACCTGGCTGGGATGGTCACAGGTGGTCGACGGGGCAATCACGGGTGGGCGTTTGACCAGGCCTGCATGGTCATGGTGTGGTGCCGTACCATGTTCAGTTGGTCATTTGACCAGGCATGGACGGTCAAAGGAGGTCAACCGACCATTACAACGTGGTCGCTGGACCTGGCTGGGATGGTCACAGGTGGTCGACGGACCAATTACGGGTGGGCGTTTGACCAGGCCTGCATGGTCATGGTGTGGTGCCGTACCATGTTCAGTTGGTCATTTGACCAGGCATGGACGGTGAAAGGTGGTCAAACGACCATTAGAATGTGGTCGCTGGACCTGGCTGGGATGGTCACAGGTGGTCGACGGACCAAGCACGGGTGGGCATTTGACCTGGCCGAAATGGTCCACGGATTGTCACAGGTGGTCATTTAACCATGCCTGCATGGTCAAGGATGGTCAGAGATGGTCTCTTGACCATGCCTGCATGGCCAAGAATGGTCTCCTGACCTGTTTTGTATGGTCTGAGGTGGTCCAAAGACCACCCGTCGATGGTCATTTGACCAGGACAGCATGGTCAAGGGTGGTCATTTGACTAGTTTACGGGTGGTCGCCCGTGGACAGTCAAATGACCACCCTTTCAAGGTTTTTTGACCACCCGAGTTTTTACAGTGTGGCGAAGGCTATGTATCCACTTAATGGCCTTTCGTGACCTCGCGCAAAAGCTCTTTTGAACTCATAATTTTGGGTAACGTTTTGAGGGCTTTTAATTTTCATGATTCTTTCAGCCCCGAACAATGGGCAGGCTGGATAAATCGCCATCATTCCTTTAAGCATCTCACTTGCATAGCTATTACTTCACGAGGTCACATCATCAACTTTGGACAGATTATGGGAAAGGTCACACCAGTTTTCTCCATGGGAAGTGGGTCATGGAATTCTCAACTCAAAATTATCGGCTGTTCAGTAACCATTTGAAGTCGTCACCAACAATTTCAATCAGAAGTTTAGTTCAGTTAAATTACGAATAACACTTGGGGAAAGGGGGGGATAAATAGCCAGTTCAGCAAACTTACAACAGCGGGATCATGTCGATTTCTTCTTCGTCTCATGAACTTCACGAGTGAAAGTGAACTGTGTCACATTCCAACATTTTTCATCGAGTGTACGTGCCTTTCGTCGTTTGTATGGGTCTTTCACTGTGTCATGCAGCAAATAAATTGAGATGAAAACTTGTAGTTTGGTTTCCCTCAATTGAATCAGATCCTCTCGACCAGTCATCAGTTCCTTTTGCTGAAATTATGGTTACCACCTGACCGCAGGTCAGACAGTCAGTTTTACGGACCCTTGTGGTTTCTTCCTTTAAGTCCCTTCTCTCCGACCCCCCCTTTTTTGATTTCAGATGTTTCCAAGAGAGGTCGCATGAAATATAAACACCTATGTATTTGAAAAGTTTGACATTCTCGATAGGCACATCATTTATTAGGTAAGTTGCATCCCTCCGACAGGTGGCTGAACGGCTAGAGAAGGCCAGGGATTTCGTTTTGGATGGGTTAATTCCCATTCCCCAGGCGTCACACAAGGATGAAACCTGGTTGAGGTCAGATTGCAGGTAAAAACTGTCCGCTGGAGAGTTTATAACTCTGTAAATAACCACATCGTCTGCAAATAACCTTATTCACGAAGATATGCCTTCGGCTATGTCATTTTATATATTAAAAACAAAAGTGGTCCAAGAACACTACCTTGGGGAACTCCAGAAGTGACGGGTGATTCGTTGGAAGGTGCAGCATCAACTAACACCGACTGGGTGCGGTTAGTTAAGAAACTGGCAATCAGCCTTAGAACAAAGGATGGAAAATTCAATGATTTCATTTTCAGAAGTGACAGGCAAGAGGCTGACAAAATGAGTTGTCAACCCTGACGCACTGAATGCGTCCAGAACATTACCGCACCAGCCAATTTCAGTCATACGTCAAATTCAGTAATGGTAAATTCTTACAGTGACGCCATTTTCTCGATGGTCGTGGCAGAAAACGTCTGTGTGTGTGTGTGTGTGTGTGTGTGTGTGTGTGTGCGTGCGTGCGTGCGTGCGTGCGTGCGTGCGTGCGTGCGTGCGTGCGTGCGTGCGTGCGTGCGTGCGTGCGTGCGTGCGTGCGTGCGTGCGTGCGTGCGTGCGTGCGTGCGTGCGTGCGTGCGTGCGTGCGTGCGTGCGTGCGTGCGTGCGTGCGTGCGTGCGTGCGTGCGTGCGTGCGGTGCGTGCGTGCGTGCGTGCGTGCGTGCGTGCGTGCGTGCGTGCGTGCGTGCGTGCGTGCGTGCGTGCGTGCGTGCGTGCGTGCGTGCGTGCGTGCGTGCGTGCGAGTGCGTGCGTGCGTGCGTGCGTGCGTGCGTGCGTGCGTGCGTGGGCGTGCGTGCGTGCGCGTGCGCGTGCGCGTGCGCGTGCGCGTGCGCGCGTGTGTGTGTGGACTGACCGGGTGGAATGGAAGAGGCTGGATCGTTCCCTTGGAATGGACTGATTTGGTAGAAGGGAAGTTGTTCTTTTTGTTTTTTTTATCATTTCTGTCAGTTGTTTCTTCTTCCTAAGGTCTGGCGAAAAGAAGCCGTAAACCTTACTTGAGTCTTGAGTCTTGAGGCACAGTCCACGCGCAGAATGACCGATCTGTGCGGCGAGTGATGACAAGTGGTTTCTGTGTTCATGTCACATGCCAGGTCTCAGTCTTGGACCTGAAACTTGGTGTTCTTAAACGTGCGCAGTGTGATGATGCACACGGGACCTCCTTCTCAAAGTCCCATTTGAACAGACTGGCTACTTAAGTCTTCCTTTTCGACCTCATTCACTGTGCCTAGCCGAAGGAGGATGAACACACGATTCTGCCACAGCAATTGTCTTATCCTGAGTGGGAAAATCGAACTCGCACCGCCTGGGCACACCATTGCACCGCGAGTTCGGACACTTTGTAGAAAGATTTTGCCTTTCCACCAGGATGTGCCAGAGTTGCCTTGTTTGCGCAATGAGCGGCTGGCGTCGTTCGATAGCTGAACGGGGCACCGACTGACAAAAGACAAAGGTGTCAATGAACACCGCCTGCTTGCGTTTGATAATTGGCAAACAAATTTTTATAATTGTTATTTTTTGTTATTTAGAATCAAAACTGCCACAAATATAATGGTGACAGTGACGAGCGCACAGCCCCTAGTCAAGTAAAAATAAAGCACAAACAAATGAAAAAAAAACGTTTGAAAGCAGGAGACAAAGGAACGCACAATAAAATCCTCGGAATTTGACGAATGCTGCCTGGTGCAAGAAGTAAATTCAAGAGCACTGCTTATGAAATCAGAAGTACGTATTGCTTATGAAATCCAATTGGAAATATTTGCTTACCAATTCCATAAGTTGTGACAATCGGAGTCCAAGCTTCACAAGAACAGTATCGGAGTTATTTGTAACTGGACGGATGAGTCGGTTGTAATTGGACAATAAGTCGTCATAGAGTCTTTTTGCATCAGGATTGGCCAGACAATGGCTTGCAACAAAAATCAACAGGTAGAGACAACTATTCACAAAGACCGACATCGTACGAATATGCGATGTGAAGATGCTTCCGTGGCGTTTCATCTTGATTCCGTGTTGGACCGGTTGGACTCCATTCACAGGCTCCTTTTTCCTGTTGCCGTCAACGTTGGATGCATGGTTCAGTTTATTAATCCAAACTGGCATGGCCGGAGGGCCTTATGGAAGATGCCTTCATCCAAGAGGCCAGTTCAGTCCTTCAATCGGAGAAAATCTCAGGCAAACGTTTGAATCAACAAAACAAGCTGAACGTCGATGGCATGATGGCATTCTGCAATGGATTCATGGCAGCACTAGTCTTCAAGGCAGGCAGAGTCTTGACGCACGACGGCTGGCCTGCTGCTCGGGAAGCATTCGCATTCAGAGCCAATCAAAACAAATCCACCAAATTAAGCAAACGCTTCCATTTCGAAGCGTTTCCGATTCTGTCAAAGCGCAGGAATGAGTCTTTTTCTGTCTCAGATGTGCACTGGAAAACTCTCTAAAGGGAAACGTTATCCCCCGTGCCACAAGACGATAGGAATCCAGCGCTGCATCTTTCCAACTGTTCTGCAACAATCAACAACTCACATGCAGTCAGCGCTCTCTTGCCTTTCCTCTTGCCGCTGCAGGTTCTGCGCTTGCATCCCCTCTCTCTCTCTCTAGTTTCTAGTCTAAAAGTGCAACCAACCCACATCCATTGCGGATTTTCATCCTCTGTTCGTGTTTGGGTTTACTTGGCCTCAGTGACTTCTTGCGTTGCTGTATAGGAGCAGCAGAGCAGAGAAGAACAGAGAAGAAGGCCAGGCCCCTGCAGTTGCTTTCGATTTGCGCATTATCCCATCCTATCCCATCTCACCACTTCCAGCCCAGTGGGCTCAGCTCCGCTGTAGGCCCATTTCCATCTCCACGAGCAAGCATCCCCATCTTTCGGGGTGAAATTCTGAAATTCTGCCATCCAAACTGCAGATAGGTGCTGGCGCAAACCCAACTCTGAATGGAATTCCCGTTTCTGGAAGTACGCCTTACCGCCTATACTGCAGTCGAAATGGGAACTGGCACGGCAGCATTCCACATGCATTTCAGAAAGGCTGAGAGCTGCCAGTGAAAAACGAAGGGGTGGATCAAAGGTCGTGTATCGTCTTACATGGATGTTAGAAGCCAACGTCCTACAATGCACCAATTATTGTCGGAAAAGTTCAAGTTGACAACATCAGCCACAATTTTGGGACGTGATTCTCGATTTGCATTTCCTTTTTTTTCTCAGGAATTAGCAGGCCCTATATCGAAACAAAACTGAACCTGTCACAACAAACCTCCATATCCCATTATCTCTTGTTGTCAACTTACTGCTGGGAATTCGCCTTTTTGAGATCGTAAAACATCCCAGAAATAGGGCCTAATAGGCAATTCTAAATAATGCGACTGTTTGTTTCAAAGTTCAAACCAAACTTTGAATGCATTCCGCATACGTATATGTCACTTTGCTCATTTTGCTCGCAGCCTAGATACAATAAGGATATCCTTCTCATATCGTTTTTTGAAATTTCTTTAGTCTGTCTGAAGTCATTTTTAATCGTCTGATTTGCCGGGATTTTTCCTGCTTTGCAGTTACTTTTATGCTGCCCGTAGAACTGGCACAGTAGAAAACCACACCTGAAATACAACAGATGGGTGCAAAATGAGGGTACGAAACCGTCGTGGACAGACTCGGACGAGCACAGGCATACATCGGTGTTTTAATTACGAAGTTGCATGCAACTTCGTAATTAAAACACCGATGAACGGTCCTGGCGATAGGACATGGCAATACCTAGCAACACAAATCAAACACATGGCGCTGAATATGAGACCAGATTTTGGGTGACAATTTACCAAACCTGACCACCACCGAAACCATCGGAGCTACTGGAACCTAAATTCGTATTATTTTTGGCCACCGGATGAGCCACCGCTGCCCCAGAAACTGAATTTTTTGCCGCAATGTCGACCGTTTCAATTTGTTCATTTTTTGTCGTGATTTGTTTTTTTGTCTATTTTCATTTGTCATTTATTTTCGTTCATTCTTTTGATAATTTTGTTTATGTAAAGTAACGGGGGGCGGACAATCGGGAACATGGGACAATCTAGAACATATAAGTATACAAGGATGGGGACAATCCAGAACATACACATGGTTGCAAAAGGGGACATTCTGGAACATAGCCAAGATAGCAATTGCCTTACCGCAATGATAGGGGACAAACCAGAACATATACGTTTTCATAGGATGGGGACAATCCAGAACACACACATGGTGGCAAAAGGGGACAATCTGGAACATTGCCAAGATAGCAATAGGCTCACCGTACAGGGTGTACCAAATTGATTTTTGTGCTTATTTTTTCCTTTTTCTTTTTGTCATTCTTCCCCGGGAACCCAGGGAAGCCACTTCAGAACCCTCACACGGGACCTTACCTAACATAATCTAACCTAACCTAACCTAACCTAACCTAACCTAACCTAACCTAACCTAACCTAACCTAACCTAACCTAACCTAACCTAACCTAACCTTACCTAACCCGTAAAGACTGTTGGAAGGGATATAGAAATTTAACAGATCTCGGTTGTACACACTTTGTCTTTCCAAATAACAGCAGCGTGCACACGCAGACCATTGACATGCTAGGTTGGTTAGGCTGGGTTAGGTTAGGTTAGGTTAGGTTAGGTCCAGTGTGAGGGTTCTACCGTGGCTTCCCTGGGTTCCCGGGGAAAAATGACAAAAAGAAAAAGGAAAAAATAAGCACAAAACTCAATTTGGTACACCCTGTACGGTGAGCGAATTGCTATCTTGGTTATGTTCCAGATTGTCCCCTTTTGCTACCATGTGTGTGTTCTAGATTGTCCCTATCCTCTGTATACTTATATGTTCTGTTTTGTCCCCTATCATTGAGGTAAGGCAATTGCTATCTTGGCTATGTTCCAGATTGTCTGGATTGTCCCCCTTCATTATTCAGGGATACTTCTAACAGTTCTAGATTGTCCCATGTTCCCGATTGTCCGCCCCCCGTTACTGTATATTAACCGATAATTTTTTCCTGACACTTGCTGTCCTGAAGCAAGTCTATATAGAAACAAGTTTGAAAGAATAAAGAATCGATTGATTGATTTAATTTATTTCCGCACTGACAACAGATCACAGGAACTCCTCCAGTTTGGTGCGTTCTCGAGTGGCACCACGATATAAGTGTTAGCTCCTGGCATCGAATTCTGACTGAAATAGTTTTTTTTTCGAAGTCTCATAAGCCGAAGGACTGTGGTGTCTTTAAAACGGCCTTCTTGCCATCGATGAGACCATATGTTATCATATCTATTTGTCAATCTGATATGGAGATTCTGGATGCCAAGCCGAGCGACAAAATGAACCGATCTGTTGCAAAAATACAAAATTTTAAACAATCAATAACGCCAAAAAGTTTTATAAGCTGATTAGCAAGCCGTGCTGATGGACCGTGACGCTCAGAGGATGATCAAAACAGAACTGATGGTTCCACTTAGCTTGAATGAAAGAATATTTTCCGGCACCTCGTTTAAAACTTTGCAAAAAAGTAACTGCTCGTCTGTGATTCACTTTTTGAAAGAAACTTGCCCTCCGCAATGGCCTTCCTTCAGGTGGTCCTTATTGAAATGCCTGCGAACGGACGACCTCAAAGCTGAAGGAGGTTTGCCGATCTTTTTACTCGCATCCCGATCTTTTGAAAAAGTCTTTGTTTTCAAACTACGACCGCTGTTGTTATAAAAACTTGTTTTACAGGTTATCTTGCCGCTGAAAAACCAATCGCTGTATCCCTCCCGGAGGACTGCCAAGATGCTGGAAAACCTTCCTGACACGAAAAACCTCCGGAAGAATAGGTACCAAGACACCTGCAGGAAAACCTTTCTGACAGTGATACTCGAATTTACCTTGCGACTGACATTGTCTGCCCAGTGGTTCCCGTCTCTCTGGTTCCCTGCCCACTGGTTCCCGTCTCTCCGGTTCTCTGCCCACTGGTTCCCGTCTCTCTGGTTCCCTGCCCACTGGTTCCCATCTCTCTGGTTCCCTGCCCACTGGTTCCCGCCCACTGGTTCCCGTGTCAGTAATTCCCGTCTCTCTGGTTCCCGTCTCTCTGGTTCCGAGTCTATTATCTGGTTCCCGTCTCACTGGTTCCCGTCTCTTTGGTTCCGTCCGGCATTTGTCATTGCTGCACAGTACAGTTATGGCGAAAGATTTGTGACGAGAAACAATTTCGTATATTTTTGAAAGGTCGAGAAAAATCAAACGATTTAATTTCAAACTTCTGACGAAGTCCATCAATTTGTGATACCGACGTTGCGGCTGCCGAACCACCAGTCTCTTTTTGCGCATTCCCAGAAGGACCGTCGCTCAATATTGGCTTTTTCGAATCGTTCGGCTCAACGTTAAGTCAGGCAAGATTAGGTCAACACCTTATTTTCCTCTTTCTATATAGTTTTGCGGAACTTCTATCCTATTCCATGCTTTCACTGTTTTACCACATTCAGTTTTAAGTTACTAAATTTAGAATGAGGCAGGAATCTTCTGTTTATTTGAGATATGCGGAAGTCTCTTGTTAGTTCCCAAAGACATGCATGATGGAGGAGAAAATGGTCATCTGATTGTGTGCGTGTATATTGAAGGGATATTTGTCCTAATACTGAGTGAAACACTTGAAAACAAGCACCGTTATCCAGGGCTACCATCCAACCATCCGGCATTCGGCTGAGGCTGGATGGTTTTGGTGGCCTTCTGTGTTATTTTCCTAAACTTCCAGGAAGTTTCCGAGACATTTTTATCTTGAAGCATATTGTGAAGTTTATTGTCAGCCTGGAAGAGCGGTATTTTTTCCCGATGAGGTAATAAATCGAGCGAAATGATCAAATCGAATCAAAATCTTCCCGATAAGGTAATGAGCAGAGGGAAACTATCAAATCAGATCAAATCATAATGCTGCGATAAGAAATAATAAAGAATAATAAAACCTTTAATAACAAATATTTCGCCATGACTGTACTTTGCAGCAATGAACAAACGGCGGACGGGAACCACATAGATGGGAACCCGAGAGACGGGAACCAGATAGACGGGAACCAGAGACCCGGGAACCAGGGCAACGGGAACCAGAAAGACGGGAACGACGGACACGGGAACCAGTGGGCAGGGAACCAGAGAGACGGGAACCAGTGGGCAGTAACCGACATAGTACGTCCATCGAACCTATCTACGAGTATACCTCACATGCCATAATTGCAG
>JASGXE010009552.1:0-16496 GCA_030068105.1 Sinentomon sp. SZTP_YWyxl
GACAGATGCACTCGCAACGTGAGCCAGATTCAAGAGATGCGAAGTGAAAATCACCAGTTGAGAGTTAAAACTCTGCATTCACCCAACCTTTTTCAAGTCCAATTAAAAGCAGCTGCTTTCGTCACCTAGTCCAGGACGCCATATGTGGCGCTCTGCTTTCCAGTTTATTAGGCCAGACACAAGTGTGTTTTTCTCATGCTGTCTATTCAAAACAACAAAGACAAACACATCAGGAAAATTGCAAATTGCTTCTGCTTCAAAGGGTCTTTTCATCCTGAGGGCAGAGACCCTGGCTTACTATCTATGTTACATTCCATAGGTGGAGGCAAAAAAATGTAAGAGTGTGTTGCATTTTAGACAATGCAACACGAAAACACGTGGAAGCAAAGAAGCTTTGCTCGGATGTCGGTCGGTCGGGACCCATTTACATCCATTCATGAGAGCATTATTGATTTTCCCGCTGTTCGTTGCTTTGTCCTGTCACTTTTTGTTTCTTTTTTTTAAGTTCCCCACCGCCAAAACCAAAACGACGATGATGTTGAATCTGGTAATGGAGCATCTCTATCACAGTCACCACGTAGCGTTGAAGGATTGACTGATGTTAATCAGAGGCTCAGGGATTTCGAGGATACCAAGCGGCATTATTTTCCCTACGACATGAAGTGAGTATTCTTGTTTGGCTGACACTTGTAGAGTTTTTATTTTTGGACGGCTGATGAAACCTCTATTTAAACTTGGACCGAGTGCACTGCACAACGTGTCCAAATGCATGTCAAGTTGCATGCATTTTCTGACTTTGCATTAAATTTGATGAAACATTTTGATACCTACATTTGGTGAAACAATTACCGACATTGCATTCAGCCGAGGAGCCTACCCAAACGGCTCATTTTGGTGAAAATTGCTCAGGCTCTCCATTACCCTGGTGAGGGACCCCAAATTGACCAAAATTAGCTGTTTGGGGAAGCTCCTGCGCTGGATGCAATGTTGGTACTCGTAAATGTTTTGTTTTTTGAGAATGTGTACTTTTGGGCAAATTGAGAAAAAGACATTCAGAGGTCAAATATCCATTCAGTTGAATCTGAAACAAGCTACAATTTTCTGCCATCATTGGTTCAAAAGTAAAATAATATCTTTGCTAGCAGGTTCCTATAAATGATCCTCTCACTGATACAGAGTGTCTCAGAAGTGATGCATCCAATGGTGATTTTATTTTGGTTTTTCTTTAAATGTGAGGAAGTATAATAATTAGCGATTGATCGACACAATTGCAGTTAGCAAAATCAGCGAAAGGAGCTAGTTCTGACTGTTGCGAGTGCATGGCTGCCACCTGTTGTTTTTACAACAGCAGACTAAAAGGATTGCGGCTGAGATACAACAAAATGTGACCGACGCATACATAACGATAATTTCCGCCCGCTTCTGGCTGCCTGCAACCAGTCGGACCCCTTTCTTCAACACGACTCTGCTCTGCAGCGCTGAACGAACCTCTTGTGCGATGGAGCAGAGAGGCGGAAGCAGCTGTTGAATATTTACCCATCACGAGCAAAGAAAGTGCTGCCTCCGAAATTTCACACGATTTCTTTGGATTTCTTGCTTCCTGCGAGAGAGCGTTCTTTTCGTGTTCAAAACAAACTCGCATTACAAAATGGTCCACGGATCATTTAGAAAGGACGTTCGTCACGTGGCCGCCTTTCTCTTCCTAAAGGAAGTTTTCGTTTTCTTTTTCCAAGAACTGGCCCGCTTCTCCTCATCGTAGTTGTTGACTGCCAGGCAGCTGCGTTTTTGAAAACAAAGCAACTGGGTGCTTCTTTTCCATGCTCGAAAAAAGAATGCCGTTGGTTCATTTTTGCCGAATGTGTGTCTCCGTGAGAAAGCCATCCTTCTCCGATATTGTGGCCAATATTCTCCAGAGCTTGACGACCGGCTTTCTCATTGTAACTTGAATGCACGTCAACACGAAAGCCTGTGCACTTCTGAAATTTTGCCAAGGCACTGTTTTGAATCCAAAGTACTGTGTTCTGCGAAACAAATGCTGAAAACCCCTGTTCTATGTGGCCAAGAAATATTTGGGATCCCAGTATGTATTGTGTGTGTTTTCTCTCCAGCTCACAATTCTCCTCTCCACTCTTGTCAGTTTAAATTGTGTTGTCCCACGGCATGGGAAATTAAAGGCCATTACCAAACCATCCGAGACCACCCTCAACGTTATGCTTCGTTGGTGCGATGCACAAACGGAAAACCATCGGATAAAATAAGCACTTTTGGAGTTTTGAAAATACATAAATTTGCGCCACATGCGGAAGCTGACCAGAGGGGAGCAAGGAAATGAGACGAGTGAACTCGGCCAAATGGAAGCATCGTTGTCGGGATCTGGGAAAACGTCTATTTTCTCAGAAGAAAAGCTCTTCAATGGAAACCACGAAGCAAGCGGATAATCTGGGGTCATCCAGAATGGCCCACATTGACATTCGACCACGCTTCGGCCCTATTATCATAATAATCACGAAATAACTCTCGCGCAGTTCTTCCTGCAGGCACATGCGTTACACCTTCCGATCAGCGATGAAAGCAAGATGAGTGGTTTCGGTCAAGTCGTTTTTCGTGAGTACCCTGTCTTTAGTGATATTTCCAAGTTTGGAACCAATTTTTGTTTTCATGATTGAATGCTTACCTTTTTGTTTTGTTATGTGCGCTTCTTCAGTTTTTAATGTTGTTTAACCCTCGGACTACCAAGGGGTGGTGCGACGCACCACCAATTTTGAAAATTTGCAATATTTTATAAGCTTCACAATCCACAAGGTCAAGCTCAAAGCTCAGTTACTAAAATTTAAATTCCAACCCCTGCATGAAGTTTTCCAAGAAAAATACCCTTGCATTTGGCTAAAATGCCCAGGGTGGTGCGTCGCACCACCCCTTGGTAGTCCGTGGCCCGTTACTTTTTAAAATTGCCAAGGGGTGGTGCAACGCACCACCAGTTATTAAATCATAATAACTTTTGCAGATGACAAATTAATCATCAATTAACCATCTTATCGATAAATGTCGATTACATTCATTGATTGGCAACTGTGAAATGGTAAAATTCATGTTTCGGAGCAGGCCGAAAATGATAATTTTGGTGCAAAATTATTGTCATACGAGGCGCATTTCAAAAGTCTTTGACGTTTCCTTCTTGAACAAAAACTACATGATATAAACCTTTGAAACTTTGTCACTTTGTATTCTGATGCTTTCGCTGTAAATGTGCCAAATTTCAGCAAGTTTGCACTGTTTGTTTCGTTTTGGCCCACATTTCCGTGGAGGTCGTTGTGGGCATTGGGTGAAATTGATGAATTTTTTTCAGTTGTCGAGCAAAAACGGTCAATTTTCGCACAATGCATGAAAAGCCCGATGCAATTTCACCACAATTCCTGGGTGTCTTCAGTGATTCTGTCCTGTCTAAAAATGGTGTCAGAATTTGGGTCCTTCCACTAAACGGAGGTAGGGAGGCTGCCAAAGATGTCGAACGCTCATTCTTACCTTGGAAACTGCTGCGGCAGGTCAGAATGAGCTTTGACATCTTTGGCAGCCTCCCTACCTCCGATTAGTGGAAGGACCCAAATTCTTACACCATTTCTAGACAGGACAGAATCACTGAAGACACCCTGGATTTGTGGTGAAATTGCATCGGGCTTTTCATGCTTCATTGTGCGAAAATTGACCGTTTATGCTCGACAATTGAAAAAATAAATCAATTTCACCCAGTGCCCACAACGACCTCCACAGAAATGTGGGCCAAAACGAAACAAACAGTGCAAACTTGCTGACATTTGGCACATTTACAGCGAGAGCATCAGATTACAAAGTTTCAAAGGTTTATATCATGTAGTTTTTGTTCAAGAAGGAAACGTCAAAGACTTTTGAAATGCACCTCGTAATTATCTTTCCAATTCGAGAATTATTTTGCTTGCAATGCGAGCAAAACATAAATAATAATCTTGAAACAACATCTAACAGATGATATTGTCCAGCAGTGTAGATTAGGATATGGAGCTTGCTCAAAAAGGCATCATCATAACCATGTGGGAATACTACATTCAAATCAGAGACACTTGCCTGTTGAGTTTAAACCTCATGAAAGCGAGACTTTCACTCAACGGAATTTTACTACCCCTGTGAAAAGTTCCCATCATAACTTTGCTATCATAGTACATAGCCAAGGAAAAGCCCACAGAAACATGTTGATCTCAACTCTCTGACCATCCCAGAAGGAAAGAGAAAGAAAGAGAAAATAAAAAGAAGAAAACCGATTATAATGAGACAACGGAAGGAGTAGATTCAGTTGACCAGATGACATAGTTTTGCTTTTTGCCATTATTGATATTGCTGCCATCAATGCTCAGTCAGTTTAATGGTTACCAAATGAACACGGGAAAGAAAGTACCTACAGAGGTGGGAGTTTATTTGAACTTGGAAAGGAACTGATTTTGCCCGATATTGAACAATCGGCAAAATCACTCACAGGCCTTCCGTGCCACGTCATGGGTGGATCTCCAAATATCTGATGAAAAAAAAACCTCATTCAGCCGAAAGAAGAAAGAGAACCTGGACCACCTGAGAAGAAAGGTTGATGTGAGTGCTGCCTAACTGAAATGGTCAACAATGGAAAGAAAGCAAGGCAGCTGTCGACGCAAAAACAATAAGTGTGGCATTTGTATGAAAAACGTTTGCAATGCACACCTAAATAAAGTCTGCCAGAGATGCTCTGATGCAGATGAACTCATTGAATGATTTTTTCATGAGTTGAGCAATGATAAACTATGGTTGCACCCAATAAACTTCTTTTTGTAGTGTGTGCCCACTTTCTCTATTCTCTTTTTACGTGAATCAAATGTGCCAAAATGCACTTTATTGAATCACGGAAGAAGGAAGCTAGAAAATGGAAACCAGGACTATTAGTATCTTATTTGTTTGTGATAAGTATTCCATTTTTGACTTGTAATTGATTTATTCAAGATTGTTGACTGAAATTTCTGTCAAAACAAAAATTCTGATACCGCATTTTGAACTTGAAGCGTAAACTGTTTTCCTTTATATCTCAAGTAATCTTCGAAGGATAGAGTCCAAAATTGTTTTCTGCATGCAGTTTTATCTCATTAACACTGTGAATGCATGAAAATTAATACTTGTCACTTTGGGGAAATTTTACAGTTGGTGGTGCGCTGCACCACCCCTTGGTATTCCGCGTTCCGCCAAGACCCTTGGTAGTGGAAGGGTTAAGCATGGGATGAAAATGGAAGCTCCAATTCTATATTGTCACAAGAACAAGAAAGAACACCTTTGTCAGGTTTTCGAGATATGCGAGTGACAAACGTACTGTGACATTGTTTGATGGGATCCAGAAAGCGCTTGATTCTTCACTTGTCGACACAAATTCGGAGCTATGATCACACACCGTTGTGTGTCTCCGTTGACCACTTGAGACTGACTTGATTGATGCGTGACTGGTTATCATTTCAGCATTCTATTTTTTTTCTGTTCTCATTTTAAACCTCATCAGTAAGTCTCCCGCGGTCACTCCTCCCCACTGGTTCAGATATTTGATTCGTTTTTTATTCGCCTCACCAGCGCCTAAACAAATCCATAAAACGTGGAATGGACCACAGCTCGGAGGTGATGCAACATAAAAACGTCTTTGTGCAGAATGCGAAGGAGGCCAATAAATTATGTGGTCGGTCACTAAATATTTGGGGTCCCTGTATGTTTGTGTGTTTTCTCTCCAGCTCACAGTTTCCCTCCCAGCATGATCGATTTAAAATGTCTTGTCTCGGAGCACATTAAATCAAAAGACGTATCCAAACCATTCCAGCTCATCCTCTACATTGGGTGGGATTATAAGTTTTGTGTTTTATCGGTGACAAACACACAGGTTGTATCACAAAAAACCTTAGGAAACAAGTATTTGTTTAGGTACATGTGTTTTCTGGTGTCAAAGAAAATTGGGGTCGGGCGATGGTCCATGGCTCCGTTAGAAAGGGTGTTCTGTTGCGCATATACCTGCGACTAGCTCAGCTCGTTGTTATCCAACGAGGGCATTTCCTTGCGCTGTTCACACGACCATCTCGCTACCTATTATCCAACGCTTAGTTTGCATTTATATACGCGTCATTAACACCTTCATAAAAAGGGGTAAAGCCTATATCGTTCTCTGCATAAATGACCTACGCAAAGTAAAACAAATACCGTGAAAAAGCCAACTGATTATACGTCGGTACTTCGTTTTTCAAGCGTTTATCCACCCTGATTTTTGGGCCCGCTTTTAGGCCCGAGCCCGTGGTTATATAACAAGGGAATGTACAGGTTCTGAAGGCTCGTAAGTTGGCGCACCACATTTTCAATATTTCCGAAAGCGAATTTATAAAAAATGGATATGGAGTACCGGTGTTTAACATAAAAAATAAAAAAAATTAAAATTACTTGAAGAAAAAAAAAGAGTTATCTCTGCAGAAAATATTTTACCCATGTGTTTGGGGTGGAGAGGCGGGAGAGAGAGAAGGTAAGTTATCGAGAGACCGAAAAAAGAAACTGTCTTTGATTTGCCACTGCCATTGTGCGAGTCACATTTTTTACTTTTTTTTATTTAATATTTAATTTTTTTTTTAATTTTTTATGTTAAACACCGACCCACTGTAACCTTTCTACTCTAAGGAAGCGACATTTGTCGCCAACGGTGATTGTATACGGTGACAAATAATGTCCTTGCTTCATGGAATCCTCAATGTGTGCAAGGAGAACATTTCCATGGCTTGACCGCGGAGATGCACCACAAATACATGGTCACCAGTCACTGTTCGTTCGTGTACCATTGTTTCAAATAGTTCGGGGTTTTTATCGGTGTTTCCAATCTCCGAAATTGATGACTCTGCTCGGAATCACTGTCTGACTATCCCAGCTCGTTTGGGATAAGAATAAAGTTATTGTAACATCGTTTGGTTCGCCTAATAGTTCTAACAGACTCCGATTATGTACAGAGTATTCCAAGTGACATCGAACATAGCGGAATTTTTCAAGGCCAGATACTACAGAGGCCATCTGATTTCAACATGGGTTGATGCAACTTCTCACCTTGCACGACTGTCATGATGTCTTGCGGCGGAGATGCCACGCGTTCTTGATAGCCCCTTAGTTAGAAAACAAACTCCTATGCTAGAAAACTTCTATAGGGAGTCTATATTCTGACATTTCGACATACGATGTGGGTCTCACAAATGCAGGAATGCGGCCAAATATCTGTCCGATCTGTCATCATCATCACTCTGCAACTTATTCAACGAAATAACTTCAGAGCACACCGTAAACTGCATAGGCCCACCTATGGTTGGCGCAATTAATGAATACCTAAATATTGCGGCCAAAACCTGCTGTGATATTATTGTTCTTGCACATGCTGTGAGAACCTGGTAAACACCACGAATGCGGTTTGTGACCCAGAAAACGAAGGTGACAAGATTTATTCCTGTGCTTCTGTTGGCTTTGCAACTTGTTATGTTTCTTGTTCCTTTTGTCTTCCGCACCATTCCGAGTTCCGAGCTTTGAAGTGCGGAAAGGGATGTAAGGGTTGAATTCCTATGCGAATAGGTACCTCTCGAAATAACGTGAATATACATAGAGCATAGAGCATGGGTACCAGTTTCAGCCTCCTTTCAATTTCCTGTCGTATATATCGCAGCTGGGTGTCGCATAAGCCCCTTCACTCAAGTGTCCCTTTAACATTTTTTCTATGGTCCTTTTTTTCTTTTGTCCACAAGGCACCTGGCCACACATTACTGATTTTGAAATGTTTTTAAGTTGGAAGTTGATGTTTTCTCTATTCAAGATTCACAACGTTCGTGGGCACTCGAATTTCCAGGACTTGGTCTGCCAACTGTTCACGAACTACTTTAGCCGCACCCCGTCTCCTAAGTCTTTCCATAGGGGGGTGGCTCCTGCAGTCGATTTTCTCAAGCCTGGGCTCTTTCCTTCAAACAATTTCCATGCTTCAATCGGGCAAAAGTCATTCCTAACTAATTCTGTGCAAGCACGTTCGTTCCCGACTGGTCTCTTGGAGATTTGAAGTTTGCAATGATGCGTCATTTACAATGTTCAAATGTCGAATTTGTGGTCAGTGACGCGTCAGTCTGTGGGTATCAACAGGACAAGCGATTCTGTCCGATATACTCAGACATTCAATATACCCGGACCACAGGAGATTTTTGTCAGACTTGTGAAGCACGGGGCAATGTTACTCCCCATCTAGTGTGAGCTGTTAAATGCATTCCTTCATGTAATGTGTTTTGCGGCTCATGCGAAATGGGGAATTACATTGCCCCGTGCTTCGAAAGTCTGAATAAAATCGCCTATGGCCCTGGTATTCAGGATGGCTCCGTCATACAGAAAGTGCTGCTTTAGAATTGGCTTGAGGGAACCAGTGATTCCTGCCGGTCACATGCAAGAGCGGATGAACTTGCACTGGTCTTCAGTCGGAACTGGATTCGCATGCATTCGATCCAAGAAAACCGTTGTCTTGAAGTCAAGATGCAAAAGCGAAGTGAGTTAATGTTTATTTTTTCCGGGATGCACCGTGGGCACACAAACGCCGGTTCCCGAGGAAGTGTTGTCTCGTTTCAGAAAAACAAGACAAAATTTGGACCAGCGCATGTCCTGTGAATTTCGATTTGGGTACAGAGGCCCTCTGTACCCAAATCGAACCAGAAAGAGGCGTCGATTTCGCCATTTGCGCTTGTATGCAGGATGACACGTACACGATGCTTTGCCACATTCAATTATCACTTCAATTGCAAAGATGCCTTACTCGAATGTTTGATACTGGATACATATTTCGGTTTATAGATACCTACATAGAGCCACCTCACCAAATTGCAACCCTGGGTTATCTCATGAGAAAGTGCCTTCACCGACGCATGAACTTCATTTTTTCACCAATTAATAATTGGTTTTCCGATTCGCCAGATATTCTCAGTCAGACCGCGCAAAAGCGTCGTTTTATTTACATCCGGCTGCATGCAGAAATACCATGAACACGAACGTGAAGCCTTGTTTTGTTCAGTTCAGTTGAAAAAGATGGCTTTCTTATCGCCAAAATCTAGACTCATCACGACCAATTTGCAAACCTGGTTTGGTCATCCCGTTCCATTGTGAGAAAGTGCCGAGGGAGTTTTTGCTTCCTTTTGTCTTGATCTGAGATCACATCCGCGTACGAAATTGAACTGCATTGACAAACACTGTGGGATATTTGCGACCCTCTTTTTTTCATTCCAATACATTTCTTGTTCTGCCTTTTTGAACAGGCCAATTACCATGTTTACCAATCCCCACTCCTTTTGTTTATTTGTAGGTATTTGGACCCCATCCCGTATTTTTTTTCATTGTCTTTTTTAAGTGTGACGGCAGGCTGCTGGTGACTATACAGTTATTCTACTCATTCAAGTCCTTTCCTCCATGAACCTTTTCCTTCACCCCAATTTTCTTCAGCGCGGCAAATTCCGCTTCAGTGATTTTTCCCGCTTCCCTCACCTAAAATGCCTTTAGCTCAGCTTCCTTGAATATACGAGCATGCATGCTAAGCGGACAAGGTTTTACGCTAAATTGAGCACATCATGTGTGCCATCTGCCGATCTCACCCAATACGCATAGCAGGATTGATGGCCAGCGCTTCGCAAGGAAAATAACTGTGGGAACAGGATTCACAGCTTTCCCTTTTTCTGGAGGCAGATTTCCGGACTTATTGTCGATTCTGCGACTTTAACAGGCAATTTGTTGCATGCGGTTTTTGGGCGGTAAAGTCCAAAAATCGACAATTCAAGGTACAAAATACCGTTGCATGTACAACACTTACACCTGAGGCAGCTCACGATGCAGCATCAGCTTGGGACACGTGCGTCCGGATCTATTTTTCTGCTGAAAGCCGGCATTTCGAGTTCCAAGCATCCGTAAGTCCGCACCGTTTTTTATGCACCAATTTTGAGACCCCCTGTATGACACGCTAAAATTATTCTTCATGCGACCATTGAAATCGAATTTGTTGATTCTTATTCTATTTTGCCTGGGAACAGGGACTTCAACGATGTTTCGATATCTTTGTGTGGTTGTAACGAAAACGGATCGATAAACCATGAGCATTTCAACCAGTCTGTGATCACATTTGACGACTTCATTCAGAATCCCAGTAACGTCTTCTACAATAAAGACCTGATTGTTCGAATAAATGGCGACTATTTCAGCTGGCAGGTTGCCTGTGCCATAATTATGTCGCAAGTATTATACCAGAGGCAGTTACCACAGGTTAGTGTGACTCACTTGGGGATGGCAGAGAAAGGGTGTTCGCAAAACGTGGGACTGGTGGTTCTCCCAATGCAAAGCCACCATTATGCATCCTTATGAGGGCGTTTTTGTTGTTATTTGGATGGAAAAAGAAGTCTGTTTTTAGCCATAGTGGTCGGCACATCAATCTAATAATAATTGGTACCTACCCCACCGATAATATGCCAATGGTTGTTTTATCAGCCTTGGGCATAATCTTTGTGAAATGATAATCAAACGGTTATTCAGTTTCATCAAAAAAAAAATGTCGCTAGGTTATTTGTCCGATGGGAATCGAAAAACGAAGTGATTCAAGTGAAGTCAAAATCAAAAGGAATCGGAATCATCATGGCTTACATCATGGTTGCACAGCCGTTCAGACTTTTTGATTTCACCCTCTGGTAAAATTCTCTCAAGGCTGTTATCACCATAAAGGTGGTTGTTAATTTGTCCTTGCCAAAAAGAGTAATCTTGTTTCACCACACAATAAATTTTTCTGCAAACATTGTTTTTTTTTGCATGTTTTGTTTACGTAATTGGATTTTTCGGTAATCCATTTTGAGAATCCATCATCCATCAATTTTTTTGGTACTCCTGTCTTTTTCTTTCCTTGTCCTATTTTCTGGCTGGCCTGTTCATGGCACGTTAATTTATCCTTTATGGTGGTTGTAACTTGTATGGTTTTCTCATTGTTGCCACCATATGGCACACGTGGGATGGGGCCAGCTGGACAACTGGAACTTCAACCTAATTGGAGTTTTTGAGACAGGAAACTTGAAAAATGTTGATTTTTCTCCTTCATTATATTATTCTGCATGGACTATCATTGATTTTCCCTTCAGTTCTGTCCTGGAGTAGAACATAGTTTATTTTCCTACTTCGTTAGGCCCCTGTGTTGGACATAATTAGCTTTCCTCCTTAGTCTAGACCATTGTGAGGGATGTTTTGATTTTTCCTTTCTTTGGGCCCATGCGTGGGACATCTTGATTCCCCCCATTCGTCAGGGCCCATTGTGGATCCATAGGCTAGTTTATTTCCCCCCTCCGTTAGGCCGTTGCATGGAATGGAACATCTGGATCACCCCTTCTCTAGGGGCCAAGTGTGGAACGCAGGCAAATTGATTTTAACCTTTCTTTAGGCATTTAACTTTTTTGTCAGGCAGTTACCTTGCAGTGTTTCTTCGGAATAATTGGCCTGCATTTATTTAGGCGATGCACTATGCATGAATCCATTTTGATTCAGGCTTATCGTCATAATTTGAATCCGAACATCACTGTTTGGGTCAGAAGGTCTGCTTTTGAATCTGATTGCCTTTACTTTTGCAGAGGATCGTCGACAACCTGCTTCAGCAAAACCAAAAAGAAAGAAGCGGCTCAAAAAGGGAGAAAAGGAGGGGGTACTCTTCGTGGTTTTCATGGAGGAGAAGCGATCCCGATACAAGTGATCAGCCTCAGCCTGCAGCCGATGCAAACACAAATGCCGGGTCAACAACCGCTGAAGGTCAAACCTCGCTTGCCATCACGCAGGATCCTACACCAGCTGTCTCTGTGGATGTGACCCCGGCTCAAGTGCCTTTGGAACAGGTCACCACAACACTTGCAGCAACTGATCTCAGTGAGTCTGGTGATATCAAAGTGCCAAATTCCAGTGAAACGATTCAACAAATGTCTGAAAGTACTGATGTCAAATTGTATGTGGACAATGTTCACGACAACACGAACCTTGTTTCCAATGTTCAAAGTGTCATGGAAGACTTGCTTCACACCGTTGAGACCTCAGTAGATGCTGAATGCACAACGCCAAACAATGCTGAAACAACTGAAATTTCCGTGCCTGCTCATGAGAGTGATGTTGGAGAGGCTCGGACTGTGACGGAAGTAGATTCGGGCATGAGTGACGGTCCGGCAGAAAGCGTCAGCACGAATGAGGACACAAGGTCGTCGGATGATGCCATTGCGAAAACTGACACCGTCATTGAAATCACTGATGATACAAAAAGTGGCTATGAGGATAAGACTACAAGCGCAATGTAAGATTGAAACTCGCTGTATTTGCATGCCCTTTGTTTTCGGTTACAGTGCGATCTCGATTATCCGGATTATCCGGATCGCTTTTCAGCTTGGTTTTTTTTTTCAAATTCCATTCCACAGCACTGTGTGCAAATGCAAAACACACATTTATATGATTCTTTTGTCGCATCTATGTAAAAGTATGGTTTTTCCCATCTATTTTAATGCATATGGATCGCTTGTGCAAGTTGTTCCCGTGTATTTCAATGCAAATGCATCGCTTGTGCAAGAAAACATGCTCACATTGAAATTTATGTCCCAATGTATTTCTGAATTAATTAGAGCACAAACATACTGACAGGAAACCCTGCTTATCCGGAAAATTCGACTATCTGGACGCACATGGTTTTAATTAATCCGCGGATAATTGAGATACTGCAAGCATTGTGTGTAGTGGTGTCATTTAGAACTCATTCGGTCGGACCCAAAATTATTTTCGTGTTGCCCCCTGTCACCACAACTCCTCTTCAACTCAATAGCCAATTTGAGAATTGTGAAGACGTGTGTTGCAACAATTTAATTTCTTTGCAATATGACAAAGACGTGCATTTTACAGTGTTGCAAATTATGCATACATCTGTTGAATAGGTGGCTGTAAAGTCGACACAGGTCTTGAGTGGAAGGGCAAATCTGCCCGTGTGACAAAAGAGAGATTGGCATGGGGAAGGTGGCACTTTTTCACTGGACAGTCGTAAATTTCCAGCATTTTGAGAATAAAAGCACCGTTTTACCATTATGTGACGAGGTGGCAATTTCTGTGAGAACTGCTAAAGAGCAATTGTAGAGCGAGCGCAACGAACAGGAAGATCACACCAAAGAGAATCACGTACTTGAAAAGTTGCGGCCATTTTATATGTTCGTAAAAGGAAATGATTTCACGACGTTTCGCAGCGCTGCACGCACTGCTTTATCAAGTGATGCTTCTCCGGTTGAGGGAACACGGAAACTTTTTTTCCGTGTTCCCTCAACCGGAGAAGCATCACTTGATAAAGCAGTGCGTGCAGCGCTGCGAAACGTCGTGAAATCGTTTCCTTTTACGAACAGATAAAATGGCCGCAACTTTTCAAGTACGTGATTCTCTTTGGTGTGACTGCTAAAGAGCACTGCAAGTCACTGGAGGGAAGGCCAAGCTTTTTGTTGGTCCGGACATTGTTCATTATTTCATTACAAAAGTAACAAAAGGCAAGATTCATTGATTTTCCGGAAACACAACTTCACAACTGTTTATCCCGCTCACAATTCACCACTTGCCACATGACAGGGAAGCCGAGGACGGTGACATCGTTAACACATTATTCCTGGGACGAAATAAAGAAGGAAACAGAGAATCTCTTTGTAAGGAAATCATGATTGAAAAACACTGCATTTAAGCACCATTCCACTGAAGAGCAGCAACGTAAAGCATGGCTCACTCCAGAAGCATGAGCCATTCTTCTGGCTTCATTGTCAGTGGTGGCTTTGTCATGAAATCAGTTGTTTGGTCCTGATCATCTAGAACCCTCAGTTTGAATGCTGAATAGCATTCGTTGCTGATTTACCTACGTGGAATGGTGCTTCAATGCAGTCCTTTTCAATCATGCTTTTTTATCTGTGGTAAAGAACAGTTCAAGCCAAACATTTCATGAAACATGGACATGTATTGATGTATTTCCCCGCTTTGGGCTGGCACAGTCAGGACACACTTCCGCTGCATATAAATTCAAAGGAAACGGCGAGATAAAAAAGCCCAACAGAGATTTCATCACGTCATACAAAGCAGAAAGTGCTGGGCTTGTTGAACCTTAGTTTATGACCTCACTGTCGGGTGAGGTTATGAATGACTCCCTCGATTTGTTGAAGGAGCTGTTATGCCCTTCGAAATGTACGAAGTCCAGGAAAGAAACAATTGTAGGAATTACCTAGTGAAGTTAGTGCGGACTAACCATGCTTAATTTGTCATTGTCTCCCCAAAGCGTTAAGGACACTGTTTTTACCATGGTGGTTTTTCATATTTTTTGTGTCTTGTTTTCTTTTCTTTACTTTTCAAGTGTCAACGATTTGGGCAGAAATGCTCTCTCCGATGACCATGGGTACATGTCCTCTGAAACTGAGGATGCATTTCCAAACATGAATGGGCATGTTGCCAAAGAGTCTGATGGAACTACATCTGATCAAGAAGCGAATTCGTTGCCTTCCGAGAAGTATAGGAAAACACTGCGATTAACTTCAGATATTATCGTGAGTGTTTTGCGGTCAACTTTTTTTTATCTTGACTTTATAATAATTGTGACTTTACATTTTGGCATTTCACCGTTTTTTCTCCATCGAGTTCTGCACACTTCTTCATGGAAACCTTGTTTTTCACGTGGCAGACATGAAAACTATATTCTTTTCAGATTTCATGAAAAACGATGTAGCCATTTGATTTCAGTGTCGCAGACGGTGGTGCCATTGTGCACATATGGCAGATGGACCTGAAAATAGCAATGTAGGGCATTATGAGGCCCAAAGTTGCTACCACAATGGCAAAAATGGCTGCATGGGCTATTTTTTGGATTTATAAGGTAAAATCCTAATAATTTCTGGTCCATGGTTTGCCATTGGTCCAAAAACTTGTAGCTGGCATTCCCAATTCTGACGTTCAGATCTGTCATTGCCAAACTTGCTGCTCTGAACAAAAAAACCATAATCGTGCAAAAAGCATATTTTTCATTTTTATTCTCAATTATAGCAAGTATCTTAACTCTTCTTTTACTTTACATCTAGTCATTTTTGAACTTACGTGAAGGTGCCAACGAAGTAGTATTTTCCATTACGACAGCCTATCAGGGCACGACACGCTGTAAATGTCACATTTACAGATGGAAATACACGGATAAGATTGTTGTCAGTGACATTGATGGTACTATCACCAAGTGAGGATTTTTTGTTTATTTATCCAGAGGGTCAAAAACTGCAGTGTTGCTTCTACATTCCTATGATGAAACATGCATGGAAAATGGAAAAAATCTACAGGGTGGCCCAAAAGTCCCTATACGCTTACCTTCTCTCAGGCCTCGTGGTCCGTGTGGGCTCCTTCGTGGTCCCTGCAGTAAGAGATCTTGTTCCACGTCCGTCTGGACATATCTCTCAGCATTTGCGGGGTTATTGTCCGGAAGGCCGCCTCGGTAGAGTGCATCAAACCCTCCGTTGTCTGGTAACGGTTTTCGACACTTGTTCTTTGATGATGCCCCAGAGGAAATTGTAGCACGTCGTGAGGTCGGGGCTTCGGGCTGGCCAAGACAGCGGTGCTGGGTGAGTTGCCGACCCCCTCCTATCCATCGTCCCTGAAATTGATTGCTCAAAAACTCCCGGACTTCCAAGGCATAGTGGGCTGGGGCGCCGTCATGTTGCAGCCATGCAGTTTCCATCAGCCCATGCTCTTCCAGCCGCGGGACAAACCACTGTTGAAGCATGTGCAGGTACGCCTCCTTATTGACTGGGCCTTGGAAGAAGTATGGCCCGATGCAATGGCTCCTGCTTACGGCCGCCCATAGCATGACGTGGGGTGGGTTGTTCTCCAATTCAAAATAGAAAAACGTGGAACGCATAGGGACTTTTGGGCCACCCTGTAGTTGACTTAACTGATGTAATTTATCTGCTAGCCACAGAGTTTTTAAATGTATTATGGTGTAAAACCGATGCCTGATGATTTGCCTCCGGAGGGGTGTGTCCGGATTTGACTCCGGAAGAAATCTTTTGGAACATGACTGGTTTTTCTTGTGGAACGGCTCTTAAAAAGATAAATGTGGCCAAAATTGGAAATATTGAATTCCCTCCAAACTTGCTTAACCATAAGTCATGGTTCTCTGGACCCTCCTTTGTGCAGTAGTTGGGGACGGGTAACCCGAAGTTCGATAAAACACTCCATGCCACGCAAATAAATATACTCTGAAAGGTTTCAATGATGTTTGGAGTTTTTCACTCAAAATGGCAGTTATTATGTTTTTCTCTAAGGGCCAAAGACAAAAGGGGTTGCAAAAGTCTCAGGTGCCTTAGAAATTTGATATCCAAAAGTTTGACCGGATATTACACTGTTAAATAACAGTTGTCTGACGAACCGGAATA
>JASGXE010009553.1:0-25709 GCA_030068105.1 Sinentomon sp. SZTP_YWyxl
CTGTGGGACTCTCCACCCCTTTCAACTCTGGGGCAAGCCCCACCGCTTATTTTTTGTCACTTAGCAATGCATTCAATTGGCTTAATTTATTTTTCTGCATTTAAAAGGACAAAACGTTTCAAGGAGATGATAACTTCATCAAATAATCTTCTCTGGTGTTTTCGAAATTCATGAAGTCCAGGAAACATCCATTTCTCACCCTATTATTTTGCAGAAAAATTCATGTTTTCTTGGCTTCTGGTGACTACATCCACCCCATTCTTGGCTTCACCCCATTTAACTCTGCTGAAGCCTGTTGCCCAAGATGCTCTGAATTCTTATGGCCACTCACCAAATTGAATGAAATATTGTTCAAATTTATGTGAGGACGGAGCAGAGAAATGAATTTTTCGTCAACCATTTTCCCACTTACATGTGAATTGTCAGTCAGATGAAACAGGGCTGCCATGGGTTACTAAAAGTTACTATGTTGTGCAGTCAAAAAGTGCTTTCCGTTACCTCACCAGGTGCAAGGATTTGTTCATGAGGCCATTTGGTCTTGTTGGGTTGCTTGGGCATTCCTTTCTCTTCAATTATCTACCTCCCTTCGTTTTATTTTTCTTCAAGGCTGAGTGAGTCATATTTACACTTTACACTGACTGTTATCATGCGATAAAAATGAGGACAGCATTCTGCTATCAGTCTAGTCCTACTTCGTTAGGAACTTTCTTGCCAAACTTTCCTGTCACTCTTATTGCTATTAAAACGATTGGAACTCAGTCCCCTGTGAAAATAATGAGTTCAAATTGAGTTTTTCCCTAGGTTTTCAATGGTTTTCCATTTCCAAATTCCCTAGGTTTCCCATGGTGTGGTTAAGGATCGTGCTCTTCTGCGACATTTGACACAATGCCGGAAAAAGGAATCAGCTTATCAAAAAATCGATCAGACTGACCCTTTAATAATAATTATCCTGGGAGCAGTTTCCAGGATTCAATTTTTGGGATGCGTCATTGGCTTTTGGGGGCTTCGTCTCACAAACTGGCGAACTCCCCATCTGGGGTTTCATCCCTTGAATCCCTACCAGGAGCCTCCCACCCCTGGACAGCCCCCCAGGTCCATACCAGTGCCTTGCCCTATGCCATTTTTGAGTTCTGACACCCCCTTTGGTGCAGGGCGCAGCCTGCAGATATCCTGAAAAACTGGATTAAGGCCTCGGAAAACCTCAGGAACTTCTCAGAAAACTGGCAGCAACCCTGTGTTCCTGTGCGCATGTCGCACTCGAAAACTTTTATTCGGTGACGTTATTTTCGGAGGTTGCTTTGTTTGTCATTAACAAATTGCTGATTGTTTTAGAACAATGTTAGCAGAGGTCTAAAGAATTGCTTGAGATGTCAAGGCCTTCTGCTTTCATGGTTGCATAATAAGTGTGGTTAATTCTCTTTTGAGGCCATTTTTTGAGTAGCCATACCGGCATGTGCATCATCGTATTGCAAACATTTGTCAATAAGGGACCTACTTTGGTACTTATAAACTGATATCCTGAAAAAATCAGTGACTTTGGCTCAAATCAGTGACTTTTGAAGCTTTGTTTTCCTACTCACACCAAACTTACACTCACAAGTGTGCATTGTTTTTGGGATATGTGGGCAGATTCTTGGACTTCAAGCGACCAATAATTGTCAGCACCTACCTATCCGGCACCTGTTTGTTTGTCGTTGCTGGCCACCAGGAGTGTCGAGGGCCAGATCCTACGGAAGTGGGTTTTGACTCTGGATTCTATTTCAAAAAAGTCTGATCTTTTTCACAAATAGGCCAACGGGTTTTCCACATGCCATGTTTTCTCCTGAAAGATTTTACTTCTTAACCAAGGAGATCTTAAGGTCTGAAACCCATCATTTTAGGCAGCGTTCCCTGATGTACTACCTACTTGATAACCTGGTAGGTATCTAGAGCTCACATAGAGCACACGCATGGGCTCTGTGTGACCTCCAGATACCGACCATTCTTCATGCCAGGCCTTGAAACCCACAACAAGCATGTGAAGCCATAGCTTGTAAGCACAGGTACTTTACAGGCGATGATTCTTGGATGTTTCTCTGAATTTTTCATGATGGAGAACTGCAGGCATGACATTTTCACAGTTTTTATGTGAGTTATCAAGCTCACATGAGAAAAAGTGAGAGCCTGTGGCTCAGATGGCTCCTGATCACAAAAACACTCCAGACTCCATTGCAGGCTGACATTAGGGGGAAGTCTTGTGATGAAGGAATTTTCAGCAAGGGACTTGTACAAAAAATACTGTCACTGTTTTTCTGTGCCAAAATTTCATTCAGGCTAAAGAAATTTTGTTGCTCAACTTTGCCAATTTTGTCTTTTTTTGTTGCACTGCTTTACATTAAAATATCTTTTTGTTGCTGTGCTTTGCATTGCAGGCCTAGCCTAGTCTGATCTGTTATGTTACCCAAAAGCAGACCTGATTTTATTCGGAGTACTCATAAGAAATTGCATGGATATTGAACTTTCTTTTACCGCATCAAACTTGTATGTTGCTTTGCATCACAATGCCTTATTTTTTTCAATTTATGTTCTTTTTGAGATGCAGTTCTTTGTAAATAGGTAACCAATTTCTGTCACCTGGTTCCTGAAGCTCTTGGTGCAGGCCGAAAGCCAGTTACGTGGGTCGGTAAATGAATTTTGCAAGTTGGCTCAGCTTGGCTGGCGTTAACCCACAGTGATTTTTGGTCACTTGTTAGTTTTAATGCCAACCCTTTTTAATTAATGTCCCAAAGATAATCTGAAACAGCCTCTGTTGTACTTACGGTGCAGGCACTTAAAAATGTTCCGGTTTTTACTGAGCCGAAAAAGCATAGCTGTTCCGAAACCGGGTTGGCAATTGCAAATTGTTCATTCAGATGTCTCACCCAGAATGTGCCACCAAAATTGTGGCTTCTTTCATGGTTGTTCACACGGGTCCGTGATCCCTGTTTGCAGCTACCTGTTAGTGGTTTGAACAGACTGAAATGGCACAGGGTGCTTCAAAGACTGCCCTTGTTAGTCAAAGAAAATACCCACCATGAACAGAAATCAATATTGTTGGTCAAGATAGTGGTTTCACATACCTAGTGAAAGTGCATCTGTCGCCGATTTTGCCTCCGGTTGGTGCCTGTTGTGTGGCAGTTTCAGCAATCTGCCTTCATTACAGAAGACTCTGGAAACTTTGGGTCAAATGGTATCTCAAACAATCTGTACAACACCATTAAGCACAAAGGTAAATAAACAAGTTCATGTGCAAAGAAAACGTGAAATTATTCAACTGTGGCTGTTGAAAATTCTCAGTTGAGAATAAAAAACGTGATGAAACTTCTTGATGTTGCTGTTGGGTAAATATCGGCAAGAAATTGACGTAAGTTTGAGTGAATGAATATTCGCTGAACCACAAATTTTTCCACATAAACTCCCATCCAGATTGTGCATCTTTCAACATGGATTTCGATGCTGATTGGCTTCTTCTAAAACATCATGAAATCGCATGATTGGACCAAATTTGGATACATCTCAAGTGCATGTTCTCAAAATCCCACATGATCCCACATGAAAGATCCCACATGACTCAGATTAAGAGGACCATGGCCGTGATGAGAGCCACCATCACATAAAGCCAAGAAAATAGGGATACCCTGCTGGAGAAGAAAGTTGGTCTTGACACTCATCCGCAAGGCACATCTGACTCGTGACTTTTTTCCGAAAATTCAAAAGAAAATGGCAGGACTGCAATTATTTCTTTGGGTCAAACACTTTGTCACAATCAGCCAATTCAGATGACAAGAGCAACTCCTTTTGTGAGATCATGGTTTTCGAGGTACTCACATAAGATGGCTGAAAATTTGCAGGAATGTTGTGAAAGAATGCACTTCTTGATTTTTAGAAGTTCACTCCTGTTGACGTAACTTGTTCCTTTTCAATTTTTGGGGCCAACTTGCAAAGTCTATTTAATTTTTGGGGCCAACTTGCAAAGTCCATTTACCAACCTTTGTACTCATAGTGCCTACCGATGCCAGATATTTCATTAATGTGTCTCATATTCGTGGCACCCTTTTCGGTTCTCAGTTCCTTGTTTGTCAACCAAATATGGCCATCACATTTTTGGATACTCACCAATGTTTTATTTTTTGGTAGGTTTTTTGTCAGGGACAAATTGTTCCGAAAAATCCTGAGTAACTAATGGCTTGGCCTATGTGTCGGTCATGATGATCTCATTGGTCAGTGGTGGACTGATTCATTGGCAGATTTAGGTTGCTTTTTTGGCATTCCAAACTCCTAATGTTTTGCTGCCCCTCACCTAGCAATGTAACGTTTAAAAGCATTGTTGGAACTAAAATAGCAGCACATTGCTCTTAGTCTAAGTAAACATAGCAACAAGCAATAATTATACATGAAACCAAAATGGCACCATGCTGAACTTGAAAAGTCACCGGCCGTGATGTGGATGAATTCAGGTCAAACTGTCGTAAAATAGTTCTAATTGTTTTTATCTTACGAGGTGTATCCAGAAAGTTGCATCTGTCTGGAGTCCACCGGACTTTATTTCACCACTCCAACCCTCTTACATTTTGTTCTAGGGTTTCTAGAAAAATGGTCTTTTTAAGCACTGCCTGCAAATGACAATTTTTCCACGGAATGACGGTTTTTAGTGCATTTTGCAGGGTTGGAGTGGTCGAGAGGGTTGCCTCTGCCTTGGGATCATTGGCACACAATAATGAAACCAAGATTTCTCTTTTTTAGTGATCCCGTCCAGTGTACCAGAATTTTCTGCCAAACGTGTCAGCATGGTTTGGCGATTGGCCCAATGCTGCTGCTTTTTTCTTTTTTTTCTGCTTTTTTTTTCTTTTTGGCAGCAAATTCTGGTACACTGTGGACGGGATCACTAAAAAAGAGAAATCTTGGTTTCATTATTGTGAGTCAATGGTCCCAAGGCAGAGGCAACCCTCTCGACCACTCCAACCCTGCAAAATGCACTAAAAACCGTCATTCCGTGGAAAAATTGTCATTTGCAGGCAGTGCTTAAAAAGACCATTTTTCTAGAAACCCTAGAACAAAATGTAAGAGGGTTGGAGTGGTGAAATAAAGTCCGGTGGACTCCAGACAGATGCAAATTAAAGGTCCATGGCTCACCTAACCCATAACACACCCCTGATCTGGGGAAAAATACAATTCCTCGAACTTTCTGGATGCACCTCGTAGAAGACTGTTGGCCATATATGAAAATCACTTCACAGCAAGAACAGACTGGTGGCAGATGACAACAGCCAAATTTTAGCCATTGCTCACTGGTGTGTAGAGTATAGATGACAACAGCCAAATTTTAGCCATTGCTCACTAGTGTGCAGAGTATAGGTGCCAAGTAGACTGCCTGATTTGTTGCCCCAGCATTTCCGAGGATTTGAATTTTCTGAGCTCCGTTTTCCACCCCCAAAGTCTGCGCCAATACTTAGGGACATTCCATTATAGGTGCAGACTTTGGGTTGAATTTGGGCCTCATATGTCTCTCAGACTTGAGTGATAAGGAAGGATGTGGACATGAGCGGAATGCAAGATGTTCACAAATGCAGTGCTTCTACTTGTCCTACTTTTCCTACTTTTTGAGACAATGTCCTACTTTTCCTACAATTCCATGCTCTGTCCTACTTTTTCTCGATTTTTCCAGAAAAAGTAGGATTTTCGTAATTTTAATTTCTTTATGTTTTTACCTTTGATTATTTATTAGGTTAGGTTAGATCTGAAACTGTTGACTGTTTGTTAAAATGCCTAGAGTAACGCAGTTCAACCAAGAGTGGCTGAAGCGTGCAGATGAAAATGGGCATCAAATATGGGCAATGCTTCTAATTTGATTAGATACAAAGATATTGACATTGGCATAACTGCAAGGGATGAGATAAATAACGTGAACGAATCTGCAAGAAACTCTTTCTTCGCCAGTGCCCAGAAATTTTACCTTTCAGCAACAAAACATCTCTTGCAAAAACTGCCTTTTGGTACTGTGATTCTTAAAGCTGCGGCATGTTTGCAGCCTTCTTCCAGAAACAAAGCCGAATCTCTCGACCAGGTTACACTTTTAGCCTCCAATCTCAAACAACTACTTAAATCGAGTAATGTTGACAAAGTGAGAGATGAGTGGCGAGTTTATCAGCTTGGGAATGTGCCTGTCTCAAATTCGCAGATTGATTTGTACTGGTCAGAAATTCTTTCAGAGTGTGATGATTTTGGTCAGCCAAAGTATGCCAATCTTTCAATTTTCAATAAATACTAATAGTCTCCTTTCTTTAAATCATCGTCCTACTTTTTTTCTGGTTTTGTCCTACTTTTTTTTAAACACCCGGTAGGAGCACTGCAAATGGTCAGACAATTCAATTTTGCTTACTTTGAGCAGAACCAATGCGAGGCAGCCGGATTGACCTTATCTTGAATAAAACCCAAGATTCTCCACATTGATGCCTTTGAAAAGTGATACACAGTATTCCACATGTCAGCTACTGTTCCACTGCCTATCAAGGAGCAGAATTTGAAAACGAGATGTGGCCATCAATGATTGTGTGGTTCGCTGGCAAGGACAAAGCCCATAGAACTGGGTGCTCAAATGTGCACAGCAGGAAGCAGAGAAAATAACCAATCCACTTCAGTTTGACTGTTCCTGGCAGATCCTTGTCCCCCCATCAAACATGAATTGTTTATTACTGTGGTCAGACCATATCAGTAGGTAGTTGTGGGGAGACTGTCAGTCCCCACTTGTCTGTTGATTCATTTCACATTCCTGTTGATTTGTTGAAAAAATGTCTTGAGCTCTCTTGGTAATTACCTTTATATTTTTATACCCAACTGATTTTTATATTCAAAATACAAACGTTTTTCAGATCTCAATAGTTGGCATTTTTTAGTGTTGAGAAACTTCTGATATGAATTAAGATGTGCTTCAGTTGTGACTTGTCTTGATTGCCCTTTTGTGTATCAGCCAAAAGTCCACCGTTAACATAACAGACTTTGCCAAATTTGCGAGTTGAGAAACATTTAGGTGTTTTTGCCATTAAAAGCATTTCATGTGAGATTGTGTGTTTCTCTCCGTCTGTCTCGAACAAACAAGTTTTTCTGCAGGTTGGACATGATATCTTAGCTGTTAATGTTTGCAAAAAGTTTTTTAAGTTATTGCAAAAAAGAGCAAACCTAATGATCACTGAAATGGAACAACCACATTCGGATTTTTTAAGTAAAGCACATAAAACATCGTTTGGAAATCTGGAGATTGAATGTCCAAAGGTCTCAGTTCACTTTCTTTACCTCTGGTCACAAAACCGCAAACAAATTTATTGAGTTTTGCAGGGTAACCCAAAAGTACTTGGCCATAGCAAAAAAATAAATGAAACTGCAGTTTTTATCATGTTTTGTGATCTGAAACTCTTTCTAGCTCTAAACACGGATGTTTACACTAGCGGAACTATTCGTACATGTGCATGTGCAGGGAAGTCCAAATGTCTGGCCATAGCAATAATTTAATTTTGCTGCTTTTATTATTTTATTTTATTTGAAGTATTTTCTAGCTCTTTGTAGTCCCGAACAAAGTGGTGACATCCATGGTTAGAGCTGAAACAAGGTCACAAAATGTGATAAAACAGCAACTTTACATTTTTTCCTGGGCCAAACACTTTCGGCTACATGTAGAAAGTTGAGGCTCAAGATTGGCACTTTTGGTTGACTGATTCAGGACTGGTTTACGTCCTCATGTGGAGCTGAGAGAATTCGGCAGGAGAGCAGGCACCAATCTTGAAGGATGAAGTAGGTAGGTATTGCTGAATGTCTTCTCTGCTCTCCAAAAATCTTTTTTTTTTTCATATGCAGGTGGTCCAACAGAAAGTTCAGTTTCATTGTATTTCTTGCAGACTAACAAAACTTTGTTCTCGCATGTGAGGCCAACTTAATTTCCATGTCTGGAAACTTTTAAGGTCTAAATTCAAGTTCCACACAACGAAACTAGGAACCACAAAATTCCATTTTTCTTATTGAGAAAAAGTGTCTGAAATGACGATAGATGGAATAGAAAAAAATGGAATTTGAAAATAAGAAGACTTTGGATTTCACCTAGCAGGTTTTTGACTCATCCTGTATTATTGCTTCCAAAAGGACAGAATGGGTTTATCCTTGTGATATGAATTCAATCTGCAAAGGAAAATGGAACGGTGATCCTGTTGGATATTGAGGCACTAAAGTTGAATCATCACTTCATTTTGCTGGAAGTGACATGCTACACAAATTTGAACGAAGAAAAATGAACACTGTTCTATCTCTGCAATCTTTATTGTTTATGCCAGGAAGTTAGGATGTTGACTCCCTTGTTTGTGTTCAATCTTGGGCAGAAAATACTGCCTGGTTTGGTGACAGTTGGCAAATATGATGGCCAGCACCCATGTCTAACATGTGCCTCTGCTACAGACAAGGTTAGAGGCATGGTTGATTTGATGCCTCACAAAATATGCACATTCACACATGCCTTGTGTGTCACTATGCAGCTTTCCTACAATGTGTGCCTCTGCTACAGATAAAGTTAGAGGCATGATGTTGACTTGATATCTCACAAAACATGCACATTCACATAAGCCTTGTGTGTTACTTTGCAGCTTTCATGCAACTTGTACCTCGACAAACTTGAAGGTGTGCTATTGATTCAATACCTACTTCACAAAAAATGCACATTCACCTACCTAAGCCTCCTCTATAACTTTACAGCTTTGAATAGTGGGGGCAGCGTTTTTGGAGAAAAAAGTTTCTTGACATGCACTTGTCAAAATAATTGGTCTTATTTCCGCTCTGCCTGATACCATCGATGGAGTGTACTTTCGAGAAAACGGACCATAGACCTTATTTAATTGGCTCACTTACGTAAAATCCTGTGAACTTAAACGTTTAGTCCACCTCATTTTCGAGACCGCATTGAGAATTTTTTAAGGCATATGACAGTGACTCACAGGTCTTCTTATGCTCTCTGTGGTTGGTCCATGTACCTGCAGGAATCTGAAACAGATTTCAAGTTTCTTTGGCCCATTCATCTTTTGCTCATTGCTTCCATTTGGCAGAGTTTGTGACACAGCGATCTTTCTTACTCATTGCACAATGATCTACGATGAGTACAGATACTGAAGCATCATGCAACTGTCAATACGGCGGTATTTTCAAAAAATGCTTAGTAGTGTGCTGTTGAGAAAAGAAGCGCTGATCGGTTGTTGACGGATGTATTGAACCATGTGGTGTCTGAAGCGTTTTCTCTGGCATTGAAACCTGTTCAGAGCTTGAGATTATTTGGATGGAAGACCTGCACAAATATGAACAAATAATTATTCGAACGTCTTTTGCAAGCCACTCAGTACCTATGTTTAGAGGGAGATTCTGCAATGCTAAATGTGTGTGTAAAACCAAACATTTTTTTTTAAATTTAGTTAGGCCTACAAGTCATTTCAGCATGAATTTGCACATGAATTTACAAGCAAACAACAAAAACCAAAATTTAGTTAGGCCTACAAGTCATTTCAACATGAATTTGCTGCCATATATCCAAGGGTCTCAGCTGGTTCCAACTGGAGTTGGAAAGAATTTCATCTGCAAGAAATTGAACACTGAAGGCATGTGGAAACTTCCTTTTCAAAAAGCATGGAGAAATGTGCTTATTGACCAAAACCCTGATGGACTCTTCCGATGTTGCCACCTTATCAAATGGTTAAAGTTCCAAGGACCTGTCTACTCGTACATGTGGGGTAGGCCACATTCGCGGACATGCCTTGCAGTTTCATTTTCCTGTGCTAACCTGCTTAACTTTTTGTTTGTTGTCCTGCATGGGGTCCGCCAAATATTTGTTGTCAACCTACTCTTTGCTGACCTTTTATTGACTGTGATTACGTCTGTGAAGTATGTCTCCTTAATGTGTAGACAGGTCTTTGGAACTTAACTTCAATTGGCTCGTTCTTCACAAAGAAAGCCTGTATTTAGTAAAAATAGGGAAATATTATTGTTTTCATTAATTTATTTAATTTTCATAAAACAATGCAACCCTTCGGATCATTTTGCATTCTGCCATAAAATGAGATGCATTTGACCAGTCATCACACAAGTGAGCAAAATATTTCGAGTGACTTTGTGTGATTCCAAATATGACATCCTTTCTGTCAGACATTGGAGCATTGTTCGTGTCGGTCATTCCCTTTCTGCCAGGCAGTGGAGTGTCCATTATGTTATGGTCAGAAAAACTTCAGAGTGCAACTCTTTAGAAAATTCTCTCCCTTAACTTTTCTAAGCAGAATTTTTGGCTGCAGTGTCAAAATTTTGTTTGTTTCAGAGCAAAACTAAAAATGTGATGCAACACAATCCAAAAAGGCAAAAAATTTTAACTCGTTACATGCATCAGAGAGATGGACGTTGCCAGTAGGAGCTCGAGTGATTTCACATTGCCACCCATGCTGGTCAGAGTTGTCCTTGTAGTGCATCTTATCAAACAAAAAATAACATGGTCGGTTTGAGCTCTCACTCTGCCAATATAATTCTTTCACAATAAAAAATACATTTTTATTCAACATGCCATTCATCAGTTGTTGTCAAATACTGCGAATAGGATCAAATAAAGTGTCCAGTTCACAACAGACAGCTGCAATCCAGTTGTGAAAGATTAAATGCCAACTCTTGTAACTTGTTTGCGTGCAGGGTGCAGAGCGTCTGTCAGCGGCTGTTCTCGGACACAGTTCCTGGATGAAATTTTCAAATCATGATTGGATATATGTCATGATGGCTAACGGGCGCAGTGGAAGAGATGATTGGATATATGTCATGATGGCTAACGGGCGCAGTGGAAGAGATGACCATATGAGGGTTCAGAGTAGTCCAGAATGTTCATCGGCAGAATCATTCCAGTGGGTCTGGGTGCATAAATTTGGAATGCTTATTACGACATCTGTGCAAGATACTCCAAAAAAAAACCTAACACACAATGGGTTGCATTGATGCTCCAAAAAAACCTAACACACAATGGGTTACATTGTTCAGACATGATACCCATTGGCTGTTTTAATCCACACTCTTCCAATCGTTGCTGCAGATTGTTCAGTGCTACAGTATGAGTGTGCCTGGCCCGATTCCCAGAAACAGTATGTTCCTTACGATAACGAAGCTACACAAGCATCTTCGGCGGTTCCAGGGACGGAAAAAGTTGTTCTTTGGAGAACGTCCAGATATGTGATATCTGGGACCTCATTCAATTGCAGTTCCTAAGCTAAGCAATGCCTAAGCCTTAAGAAATGCTCAAGCTTCATATTCTTAAGAATTGCTTAGGAATTTCTTAGTCTTATTCAATTAGACATTCTTAACCAAAGGAAAGAATGGGTCTGTTCTTAGCTGAGGTGGAGATGATATGGGTGAAAAGATTTCCATTGTTATGGCATAAATTGGGATAAAATTATGGAAATCATCCGCCAAACCCATAGTTTGCTCTTTAATTAAGGAAACAACAGAATCAGATTTGGTGAACGAAAAATTCATGAAAAAAGGAAGGGCATGATGGATAAGCACAAAGCAATAAACGATGCCTCAAAAACTTTCAGAGTCTAAGTGGTGTAAGTCCAAACATTCCACACATTCAATTCCCTTGAAAAAATACATTCCGGCAAAATTAAGGCAGCTTTGCATAAACAGGTTTAATGAATTACCGATTTCGGTTGCCATGGAAACCGAATTGCTTCGCTTGCTGCTCGAGTCAAAAGTATTATACTAGTAATTGAAAAGAAAAAGAAGGCCGAAATGTGCTGCAGGATGGGATTGCATATAATCATCCTTGACTTTCATGACTCATGAGGGAATTGCGCAAGGCCCTGCAGGATAAAAGAAGAATGCTTTGTGGAAATAAAATTTCCTTTGGCTGTTCATATCAAAAAAGAAACGCCGATTTTGAACATAAATATCCCATGAAGTATTGAAATTCATTCATCCACCAAACAAGGAAGTGATGAATTTTTGCCCGCGGTTGCATGGATGATTGTCGCTTGTTCATGCGAATCCGAGATAAACTGCCCGTGTTTCGATTAAATTTTTTGCAATAGACAAAAAAAGATAGCATAAACAATCTTAAAAACTGCACAATGAGTAACAACAAGCAAAAATGAAACAAAGAAACGATCTGCAAAACATCGCAAAATTGAATCCAAAACGCTTATGTGAGCTCCAGAGCGTCCCTAAATCGAAACTCAAAAATACATGGTGGTAGATGGGAATCTGCTAAGATGGGAATCCGCTAAGCAATGCTCAAGACTGATAAGAACTTCCTAGGAACTTCCTGGGAAACGGATCAAACTAAGAATGGCAATTGAATAAGGAATCAGTTTCTTAGCAAGGCTTAGGAAATGCTTCAAGTAATGCTTAGCCTAGGAACTGCAATTGAATGAGGTCCCTGGGCTGCTGGCTGGATGAGTAAGTTGCTGCCTCTGGAAATTGGGCATACAGGAAATTGTTTAGTTCGTCCTTACTGGCCTGAGTTGTTTGCATTTGCACCCTGTCTTGCTGGAACTATCTTCTGTCTTCACTGCTCGGGCAATTGGTGACTGAGCAAAGAAGGGTTCTGGAATATTTAAAGTGCAACTGTCATTAGGTTGCCACGGTCACCTTAACTGGATAAGGGGTTGGTGCACATGACTCAAGCCAGAAAGACTATCTAAACCAATTTCAAGGATGCCCAATTTCTGGCAGCAACTTCCCCATCCAGCCTGCTGCCTAGAATTCACACCTCCGGACTTCGAATAAAAACAACTTTAACATCCCCGGACCCACTGAAGATGCTTTTGCAGTTTCAACAGAAAATCATCAACACTGATCCGAGAAATCAGCCTGGACACTCTTGGTGCTGGGCCGGACAATCTCCTGCCATGACTGGACCAGTGTGCGAAAGCAAACAGGCATTATGCTTGAACGATAGAAGCCAATGAGTTTGTTATGCTTATTGGGAGCACCCAAGCCTCACTGCAAGAGGTGAAAGTTTTTTTACACTCCCTCACAGAAATCACTGGTGATGATGCATGTGTGTTGTTGAATCCATTTACATTCATTACACAAGCGACGGTCTCTCCTTCCTGATGGCAAATCTGATCATAATCGTGACACAGTAACAAACTACTACAATTCGTGTGGTAATCAAGCTGCACATATTGCTGAAATTATGGCTCAGTACAAGTACAGGCAATTGCTGAACAAATTCACACGGGCGTTGTGAGCACGAGCGATGCTTGCAGCTCCTCGTAAATGGATCTAAGAATGATGTGCTCTCAGTAATGGCATGCTTCAATGACATTATTGTAAAAACAGATGCGGATTGATCAAGAAAATGGTGTCATCAGTTGGATATCACTGGGGAGCTTGGAGATGTTTCACTGACGACCAAATCCCATTAGATATTATTTTTTTACATTGCATTTCTTTGGTAACGAACCATTGATTTCTGTGGTTACATTTCCCTCAGGGGATGCATTGTTTTTCATTAAATGCAGTCTGCAAAACACCTATTCACGTTCTGTGTGTCAGCACATCACTTTCAGCTCCACCTCCCTCCATGTTTGCATGGCTGCAAAATTGAATTTTCACATTTCAATTTTCTCCTTTGTGTAATCGAAGTTTGCTACAAACTTACAGCACATCTTTGACCAATCACAAAGCACAGTGTTTTTGATTTATCCCCACCATTGTGATAATCAAGATGAGATGAACAGCAAGTTGTTGTTGATGTTTCATTTTTATGCATGGGACATTAAAATTCATTGGGAATTTATCGCATTTCTTGTGGGAAACAAAAAACTCCTTCCGCGGGCAAAAGTGGAGGCAGTTTTTGGAATCACATTTCTTCTTTCAGTTACAACAATGCTGTAGCAAACAAAAGAAATATAAAGATGGCATATGACACCATTATTTTTCAAAAGTATGTTCTCTTGGGTTCATTTTCTTCATGTGAGTTTGCTGGTTGTATTTTTTTAGTCCATGGCAGGCCAGTCTCAACACAGGGCACAACGTCGGCTGCATGAGAAGTTTGGTTTCATGATAACCCCCTTTCCTCTAAATGTTACACAATAATAAACTTCAGGACTCAATAATTAACTTCACGACTTTGAACAGGGCCAGGAATTGGAAAATGGCAAAAAAACTGAGAAATGGACTGCTCTCATAAGATCAGCGAGGTTTAATGGACATTGCAAACCCAATCCAGGTCCCATTTTGCAACTGGCAATATCAGAAGCCAACAAGTGCACACATGCATTGACGTTTGTTTTGAACAACTGACATTCATGATTTCTCCTGTTGCTTTTCCTGGGCACTGCCTGCAAAAAGTGTTCCCATACTGTCCATTAAGAAAGATGGTGTTTGTTTGTTCAGAGTTTTGAGTTACAGAATGCCAAAGCTTGACAGGAAGCAACGCAAGATTTGTGCAGTATTTTTCATCCTCAAATTTTGGCAGACGAACTTACGGTAAGATCCATTGAGATCAAAGTCCATCTCAGTAGTTGTAAAAAAGGTGTGGTGAGTCGAGACATTTTTACGACACAAGATTTGTGAAGTATTTTTCATCCTTAAACTTTGGCACACGAGCTTACGGTAAGATCCAATGAGATCAAAGTCCATGTCAGTAGTTGTTAAAAAACGTGTGGCGAGTTGGGCTGGCCTTGGCAATTTTCGGCAAGAATTAAAGGATGAAGAATAAGGGGCTTGAAAAACAATGCCATCCAGTCACACTTGAAACACAACCTCCAGTTAGTTTGACTGAAAGATGTTTTTAAACCCCCTCTCCCTATCTTTTTATTCTCACCGACTGTCTTTATTTTCACCGACACTGACCGTGAGAATAAAAAAATTTAACTCTCCAAACGTTTTTGTTACTCTACTATGGACTTTGATCTCGTTTTACAGTATCTCACACCATCCCAATCATCAGTGTCGAGAGTTTTTCTTCTTCAGGTCGAGAATCTTCCATGCGAAAGGTGAAAATGCCTTCCAATTGATGTGATTGATTTTTGAGAAGTTCAAGGGTGTTTTGTGGTCATTGTTAATTTAGTACCACGGTAAAGTACATCTTCGTAACCTGGGTAAAGCACATTTTCAGCGCAAATGAGCTCAAATTTCAACTAATGATCCATATGAACATGTTTTGTGTTTTCCATCCACTCCAATCTGTGCATCCAATAAAAGCAGGTAAAATTGAGTCAAATTTGACATGTGCAAAATGGAATGGAAGTGTGCCAAAGTGGCAAACTGACATGCTAGCTCAAGCTGATATCCAGGGGTGTATTTCACGAGGTTGGTGGGTGACTGCCCCTGGCTAATCATGCCCCCTAGTGGCTTGCTTGCCCACTCGCATGTACTTTTGGCTCGCCTTGGCAAAAAATTTGGAATCCAGATGAATGTGACACACAAAATGAACCCCAATTTTTAAAATATCTTCAGCTTCTTGGAGGATCACTCCAAACAGCAGGGGCTCCACCACCGAATCAGTCGATGCCCAGTCCTTTCTTGAAAAATGTCCCCTGCGAGCAGGGGCGCAAATCCTTCTTGAGATCTGGGGGGGTTAGTTGCCTCAGGGGCCCTTTTTTCACGGAAAAAGGGGCCCATTTGATGAAGCCCGCCGCAGGCGCCACGGGGTCTGGGGCAGCGCCCCAGCGGGGATCCAAGGGGCAGAGCCCCTGGCAGGGGGTCTGGGGGACGCAGTCCCCCAGAAGCTGAAGAAATTTTGAAATTCGAGTGTTCATTTGGGGTCCAAAATTGATGTTTCTTTCAAATTTTTGGGACCCAAATCAGCCTTGAAATGATGGGCGCACTTTTATGGTTTTGCAAATTTGAGGCCCATCTGCAACAGGCCTATGCACGAAAGCCTGATTTTCCAAATGGAAATGTGTGTGTGCAAGAGACGCTTTCTGAAATTCACGAAAGCAGATGCAAAAACAAAAGCGATGGGTATGCCTCCAACAAAAGAAGGTCAAGAGGAGCAGTTTAAATTGTGAAACAAAGTCGGGGCACGCGGGGTCTGGGGCGGAGTTCTTGGCTCAAGTGGGATGCCAAGGGACAGAGCCTTGCAGAGTTGCAGAGCCTAAAAGTTTTAGCATGGTGTCTGGGAGTACCACAGAGGTGTGATAACTTTTAGGAATTTCAACATGCATTTTGGGCCGGTTTTTGGCTATTTTGGGCACCTTAATGGCCAGGGCTGTGTGGTCAGGCTCATACATACGGTGTCATTAACATTTGTACAAATAATGCTGCTTCTATTCTCCCATATATGTAGATTCAGGCTGCTGCCATTGCAGGTGCTTTGGCGTTCATTTTTCTTTTCCACTGGACAGACTTGTTTTTTTTTTTTGGAAATGAGGTTTTTTTAACAGTGGCTGGAAGGTCACGATCTGGATTGATTCCCTTGCTTTTTCGGGGCACAAGAGCGGTTTTTTTCGGGTCGGCGGCAGGGGCGCTCTGTGGGGTTGGCAAGAGGGCCCAACCTCCCATAATTTCACCAATTCAAATTGTTCGTTACGATATCATTAAAATGCGGTCAAATGATGACTTTGCTTTTCACATTTTAGGAATAAGGCCGACAGGTTGTAGGCATTTATTTTTCTTTTCCATTAAAATCTGCTGTGTATTTTTTTTTTTTTTTTTTTTAGAAATTGAAGTTTTCTGAAAGCTGGAGCTGGATTGATTCCCTTGCGGTCTAGGGGCCCCAGAGGGGATTAATTTGTGCTCGACGCATGGGCCCTTTCTGGGGATGGCAAGAGGGCCCAAATCTACCAGAATTCCATGCATGAATAAAATTTATTCATTATCATAGCATTACCTACACGGCGTTACCATAGCAGATTGGTGGTTGGCACTCGCTTTTACTTTCCCACAAGTCTGTTGTGTTTTGCAGGTTTTTTTGGATATGAGGTTTTTGTATTGAAAGCTGGAGCTGGATTGATTCCCTGGTGTTCTTAGGGCCCAGAAAGCTAGCTGGATTGATTCCCTGGCGTTCTAAGGGCCCCAGAGGGGTTAATTACAATAAGGGCTGAGGCAGGGGCCCTCTGTGGGGTTGGCAGAGGACCCAAATCCACTAGAATTTCATAAGTAAAATTTTTTCGCGAGCAGAGCATAACCACAGCGTTACCATATAGCAGGCGGTTGGCACTCACTTTTACTTTCCTTTTTTAGTCCTTTTTTTGCAGTTTTTTGGATATGAGGTTTTTGTGTTGAAAGCTGGAGCTGGATTGATTCCCTGGCGTTCGAAGGGCCCCAGAAGGGGAAAATAAGGGCTGAGGCAGGGGCCCTCTGTGGGGTTGGCAAAAGGGCCCCACCCCCTCCAGAATTCCACTGACCGAATTCTGGGGGGGTGAACCCCCCCCAACCCCCCCCCCCATGATTTGCGCCCATGCTGCGAGAACCTGAAATGAAACCCCCAGGTGGCGAAACAGTCACAGGTGGATAAATCCGACCCTGACACACTGATGATGACAGGCAGAAGAGAGTTGGATGATCGCATCGAGAACTGTTACGTTGAAAAAAGCTCTCCCGGTTTTAATCGGGAGATTTCATCAGTGGATTTGCATCAAAGATAAGTCAATTTTGCTCAAAAGCTGGGTTTGTCAGCGCCGCATTTGATGTTATTGGGAATATGTAACCGAAGCAGTGCTAAAATGTGCAAAAAGCAGCTTATTCGAACTGCACAAATTCGTTCTAACAATGCTTGGATTGTAGTTCATGTTGCCCATGCCATCCAGAGCACATTTCTTCAATGAATCTCATTTCCAAACACTGTATTTTGTTATCACTTGGAAGGTGATAATTCACAATCCAAATCAAAGAAGTGGTCTCCAAGATGGAAAATCAACGACAGGAAGCAACGAAATATTTGTTCTGAAGATTGCTCAGAAGATCACTGCCCTTGCTGCTGCGAAGTTGGACAATGATTCGAACTACGACATCCTTGCAGTCGGGACGTCGACTAGTTTGCTTGTTTATGATGTCGAGAAAAATTCTGACCTGTTTTACAAAGAGGCAAGTGGATTTCATCTTTTGCAGTTCACTTTTTCCCTGCCTCATGCACACAACACTCGGCGGAGAGCAAAGTTCTGTCGGAAACGGATTTTCATTTGGAGAAAAATATTTTTTGGGGAAAAATCCAGAAGGAGCGGGATTTTGGCAAAACACCCCTTCTTTCATTTTTGTTTGGTTCAGCCAAGGAAGCATGTCCACAAATTTTATACGTTTCGGATGATTTTTATATTTTGGACGACCAATTGGTCCAGAATCCCCCCGGGTCATTTGGTGTTCAAAAACAGTGAAAATCCTAAACTATTGAAATTTGCATTCATGGATTCTTGGGCTGAACCAAACAAAAATGAAAGATGTGTTTTGCCGAAATCTTGCTCCTGGCTTTTTCCCCCAATAAATGTTTGGTTGCCATTGCAATCTTTTTGTGGGCAAAAACCCCTGATCACCCCCAAAACCCCTGAAGAAGGGGGGTTTTCGAAAAATATTCAGTCTTTCATTTTTGTTGGAGTTGACATGATGAACTATTCCCCAAATTTTGACACACCTTTCGAATTCACCCAGTACATATCTGACCCTTAGCGTACAACCCTGTTGGCATCATGGTTGCACATCAATCCACCCACATGGTCAGAGTTTGCTTCCCAGTTAAACACGATTTTTTTCTGCACAAATATTGTGTATCCTCCATAGGGAGGCAAAAGATTGGTGATCAGAATCAAGTAGACAGTCTCTTGCCGTGGAAACATCCAACTCCGGATTGATGCCAATGCGACGTTGCGGATTAAAAATTTTGCTATTTACTTCAATTGAAAAAATTAATCCGCAGCCTTGTGTTGGTGTTAATCTGGTGTCAATGTCTTTGCGGTTAGTCCTTTAACAAGGAGGTCCTGCAGTCAGCATCATGCGGGATACGTTAAAGAACACCTAGTGGTACCGGCTCCATGTGAAGGCCTAGCAAGTTATGTAAACATTGAAGAAACTCGGTATCACTTGCTGACATGACAAAATTAACAAGCTAGTTGTCTGGAAAATTCCTTAAATCTAGCTGGATCAACAGGACATTGGTGTCTGAGGTTGATGGGGCAATGCACTCGGGAGATTGCCAGGACCATGGCCGATGTCACAATTGAGACAAATACTATTGGATCACCAGCATTGGCGTCATTTGTTCAAGCACAAGGACCGATTATCATGATGGTGAGAATGCACTGTCCTTTCTAAGTGAGAAAGGACAGTGCATTTTATTTGGTTCGGTCCTGACGAATTCAGTACACGCGGCAATTTTTAAGTTCTGCCTATACATTACAAGTTATGATTCAGTGTGGAGTCCATTAATATCCTGCTTCATGATTATTTCAGATACCGGATGGTGCCCATGCGGTGATAATTGGAACCCTTGGAACCATTTCCACACCACTGGTTCTTGTTGGTGGAAACTGTTCACTCCAAGGGATTGACTGCAAGGGCAACGAGCCTTTTTGGACTGTAACTGGTGACATTGTTACAACGCTGATGCTAATGGACTTTGATGGAAATGGACAGAAAGAGGTTTTATATGCTGAAATGTTCCCCTGGAAATTCGAGTGAAAAAAACGTTTCTGCAGTCCCTCCAGTTGCTGTGGCAAATGATGAAGTGGCATGGGCAAATTGTGCTCCATGAAAACGGCTCGGCGAAAAAATCCCATTTTTTGGTGCACGAACTTCCTGTAGCATTTTCCCATCAAAAGAAAACAACAAATTTCTTTATGGATTTTATTGTGGCGCAAACACCTTCATACATTTCCTATTTGAAAAAATTAGTTGCAAAAAATCAAAAACAGAATTTCATTAAAAAAAATAAAAAATCCAATATGTAAGTTTTTGTGTCAACCATAACTATCGCAACTTTCTAGAGTTGTTCAGGGGTCTGCTCCAGTGGTGGAATTTGAAGTAAAACCATGTCTTAACCAATGAGATGAGGTGGACATCGAAAATTCAATAAAACTGGAACGGGAAATTTCATGCCTTTTTTCATGTTGTGCAAATCATACTTTTTGAATACTGGACGTGAATGATGCGTGCCGAAGAGAAGTGCTTACACACTCAACAGAGATGCCATACTTCGGCACATTCCTCTACACGATTCATTCTGTGAAAGCGATTTCATGAACTGTCGTTTTTCTGATTCACAGCTCGTTGTTGGCTCACAGGACAATGACATTCGCATTTACAAAGATGACGAGATGATAGTTGAAATGAACGAGAGTGCAGTTATCATAGCCCTTTGTCCTCTCAGCCAATCTCTGTTTGGTTATGCTTTGGACAACGGAACTCTCGGTGTGTATGATCGATCAAACAGGTTGTGGAGAATAAAGGTAACACCGCCGAGCACAATGCACGTAATGCACATTCCATGCCGTAAAGAAATGAAACATGGTTTTTCGTATTCAGAAAACAAAGCATTTCTCTCATACGTGATGTCAGATTTTCAGACTTGCTTCTGTCAGCAGCTATCCCGACATGACATTCCAGGCTGAAACTTTTTACAGGTCGGCCTGTACTGATAATTATAAGCACTTGGTTTTCCTGCCAGCCAAAAGTCCATTCCTGTTCTCAGCGATGCAAAATGCACCTGATACCAAATTTTCAAGGCAAAAGAGGTCTGGAAGTGTTCATAATTTTAGTCAGTCAGGCAGGCAGTTAATTTAACAATGTATCTTGATTTAGGTCCATTTTAAAATTTGGAACTTTTTTTTCTATTTCCGCATTTCTTATTTCCACATGTGACTGTTGAAATTGGGTAATTTTTGAAGCATTTGTCTGCGTGGACAGAAAGGTGTTCGAACTGCAGCCTTTTTGTCACATTCTTGTCGGATTTTATGCTGGTGGGCGGAATGTGACCAGCCAGAATTGCCTTTGGACTTCAGAAACTTGGACTACGAGGTTTCGCCACAAGGTGGTGCAGCAATTAAAAAAATACTTCATTCCTGTCTCAAATGTGTTTTGCCCAATGCAGAATTTTCCGAAAAACTTTCTAAAGGATCCTTGCAAGCTAGTTGTTTCCTTGCTGTGAATTCACTAAAAAAATTCTCTGGAATACCTATGAGAACAAAAAAATTTCTCACATGACCTTTTGTGGAGCTTCACTGACCTTATTTTTTAGGGAATGATGCAGTTGCAATGCACTGAGTGACTGAATGAAAAAGGATTAACTTTCAAAATTCCTTCCTGCAGCTCTTAAAATGTGCCAATTTTCCATGACTGATTTTATGTGCACAATGTTCCAGCCTCCATGAAGAACATATTGCATGCATGATTTTGAACTAGGGAAATGTCTTTTCAGGTAAGTGTAATCGACTGTTTCTCAGATACAGTGCAATCTCAATTATCCGGATAAATTAAAACCAGGTGCATCCGGATAATCTAATTTTCCGTATAAGCGGGGTTTTCTGTATGTTTGTGCTCTAATTAGGTAATACGGAAATACATGGGCACACAAATGTGGGCATGCTTCCTTGCACAAGCGATCCCACTTGCATTAAAATACATGGGAAAAACCATACGTTTTACATACGATGTACCTAGTTGCGACAAAAGAATCATAGAAATATGTGTTTAGGCATTGACGCAGTACTGTAGAAAGGAATTCGTAAAAAGCGAAGCTGAAAAGCGATCCGGATAACAAGGGTTTCCGGATCATCCCGGTCTGGCTAATCGAGATTGCACTGTACTTGCAGAAAAAAAAAGTTTGCACTGACCAGTAAATGAATTGTGTTTGGATTGCCAAAAGGTGTGATGAGATGAGATTTTGCCCCAACGTTCAACTCGTACACTTTCAGTAGCTTGATCAGCCTCTGGGTAACTTTGCCCCAAGGTGCAAACCAAACAATGTTTTTGTTTTCCACAAAACAATCCCGATACTTACCATTTATTAATGGAAGGCGAAGAATGATTTTTATTTGCGCTCGGTGGCGCAAAGTTAATCCAAGACTGAGAAGCCATTCCAAATCTTTGTAACGGAATTATTTTATTTTTAGTCCAAAAGCAAGCCTGTTGCAATGATCGGATTTGACATAAACGGTGATGGTGCAATGGAATTGATAACTGCATGGCACAATGGCAAGCTGGATGTGAGAACTGCACAAACAGGGGAGACAATTTTTAGAGAGCATTTGCCACACCCTGTTGCTGGGTTCGTTGTTGTCGACTACATTATGAATGGAACCAATCAGCTGCTCTGTTGCACTGTCAATGGTGAAGGTGAGTGCTTGGTGATATGATGCAAACTTTGTTTCTGCTTCAGTTACAAACACATATAGGAACTAAAATGGGTACTTTCATTGCAACCCTACACTTGGAGATGTCCTTTCCTACAACAAAAAGTGCACTTTGTCTAGTAATAATTTATCGTGACAAATTTAACAACACGATTCCATAAACTTTAGTCATGGGTGAGCCACAGGGACGACATTGCAATGTGTCAGGATGCGTAGATTTTTACCTAAATGTGAGGATATTGCGACGTGTGCAGCAAAGATCTTTTTGCAGCTTGCGAAACACCGTCATATTTCAGGACTATGTTTAGAAATGCTGGTGATGCCGATGCCCAAACCACCTGAAAACCAAATGTTCCTCTCCAAATGGAACTGAAAGGAAAAGTCAGCCTGCCTTGTCTTCTTAGCTGACAGACCGGGAACAGGCAACGAGATGACATGCACTGATGCTCACAATTAATTTCACAGTTTCACACTCAACTTTTTAGTATTACTTCCCCATCTTTCTACTGACTTCATTGGCTGTTTGAATGACCTAGTATATTTTGATTGGCATTGGAAGTGCACACATCTTTCTGCTTTGCCATGAGGACAATGAGTTTGCAACATGGTGACCTGGATTAAATTGATGTAAATGCTGAAGATTTTCAAGCATTGAGCGACTATTTAGTATTCGCTTCAGTTTCCCTGTAGTCCATCCAGAACATATTCAGCCCGCAGTTTAAGCATTGTTTGGAATTCTGGTCCATTTGGAAATGAATCACCTTGACATGACATTTCATCACACTTTTGTGTCCCATTCCTGCAAATTTTATGACCCATAAAATAACCCAATTTCTCACGTAATCAGTAATTTCGAGCATATGCGCCTCTCATTGAAGTTGCATATTTTCACCCAGCCATTTTCTTACTATTTCCATGTTGTTTTTCTCAGTTCATGGATGCAGCTTAAAACCTTTTTTTGATTTTTTTTCAGTGCGTGGCTATAGCCAGTCGACTGATTTGCAAGCAATGACTGCAGCCGATGACAGCTTTGAGCAAGACACCATTCGTGAACTGAGTCAAATCAGGCAGAATCTGCTGCTGGAGTTAAAGAACTATGAAGAAAGTGCCCAGTTTGCAGCAGCAAGCAACAAATCACCGTCCGTGAAGTCGGATTCTGTTGGCGTCATTCCTGTATGTTTTCAGATTGTTTAACGGTTTTTTACGAATACGTGATTCCAATGTTCAATCATGTTCAATCATTTACGCCCATTTTTTGAATTTCATTTTTGGACTTTTGTTGGTCTTCTATATATTTTCTCAAATTTTCTTGGCAATGGTTCTTTGTAAAAGCTGTGATGACGAAGCGAGTCAAAAGAATGAACCGACAATGTTGAATTTTGACACTTTTTCAACACAATTTCACACAGGATGGCATGTTGGCATTGTACAGCAGTGTTTTGCATTTCCTTTGAATTGGTGATATAATTTACTCACAGAGTGATATAATTTACTCACAGGTAATATAATTTACTCAGAGTAAATCATGATACCAACATGTCAGAAAAGAGATCACTGTTGGAAGTGAATTTGTTTCCTCCAATCCACTTTCAACATTTTTTCCATTTTAGTCGAATACGAAGCTGCAATCTGGTTTGTCGCTGAATGTTGCCAAGGATGGAAAACCGGTAAGCATACCTTTTGCAACATTGCTTGCCTTCATTTTGGAATAACCCATCTTAAATGAATGGAGATTGGGCAGGTATGATTTTTCACCCAGGAAGAACACTGGGAAATTTTAAAAAGACTTGTTGATTTCCGTCCACTACAAGCAGCCTGCTGCACAGCCTGTTTAGGAAGTCGAGATTTACAATTCACACAATTTTCCAAGAAAATGAATCCTCCAGCCTATCTCTTCACCATGAATGCTGCAGTTTCCCATTCTTCAAAAACATTTTTTTCTTCTTTTCGGAATAGCGGATACAAGGGAACAGTTGTTTCAACCATTCAAACGTGAGATTCTAAAAAGTACTGGGTGCAACAGTTGTGAAAGCAATGCGAGCATGGCAGGCTTGATGACATTGAGCAATTTTATCAATAATTATTTCCACAATTTCGAAATAGTTTCTGCCGTGTGATGCTATTCCGACAAAAGAATAAGTTTTTTGCTGGCATTGGATAATTCATTGCTAGCATTCAAGAAAAGAGTTAAGTTATTGCCAGCATTCTGGAAACGAATAAGTTTTGAAGGCATTCAGGAAAAGAATAGGTTATTGTTGGCATTCTAGATAAGAATAATTTATTGCCAGCACTCAGGAAAGGAATAAATTATTGCTGGCATAAAGTAAAATAATCTTATCGCTGACATCAGCTTTCGCTGGAGCAACTGACGATTGATAATGGAGCAATGCGATTTTTGCAGTTGGGAATTTCAGATGAATTCACAAATTTTAAAAATGCCTATATATTTAAACAATGTTCAGAAATTCCAATATTATAGGGGTCAAACATAGTCAACTGAATTCACAAATAATTAAAGCGAAATTCATAATAAAATTAATAAAAAAATAAATAAAATAAAAAACTCCAATTTTACATCATTGGATGAATTCTGCGAACACGATATGTGTAAACGGAAACTCTTACTTTTCGTCTTTAGGTGGGTAGTCCACAGAATTTTGCATCCAATTTGCAACAAAAGATGCGAAATTGCAAATCATAAAAGCGTGAGTACAGCAGAAATCAAGTAAAATTTTCTTTGTCTGGTGAAACAAATCCTGGCTGGTCCAATGACATGGAATTTTCTTGTGCCTGGAAACAAATATATGAGCAAGTCGAATACGTGCTACTCGAAGAAAGAGTGGCAGAGAAATTAGTGGTCCAGTGTTGATGGGCACAATGACACAGGAACTCATAAGAAGAGCACATAGGCATTTGGATCCACATGTACCTCCCCTTGTCCTTGGGCTCTGGTTGTTTTTTTTGGAAAATGTTGCAGAGTCCAAGGCCTGTGTCGCATTTCAAAGGGAAAATATTTAAGCCCTTGGCTGGACGTCATTTCTAAAGCAGCTGCACAGCTGATGGTTGCGTGCTGGTGGACGTAAGGAAGCGGTGATAATCATTTTTGAAATGGATCGGAAATCAGCATGACTCGGACAAGAGAATTGAAGTGAAATCTGATGATCATTGGTGCGAATTTTGGACCCACATTTGGACTTCCATGGTTTATTGTAAACCAACATTTAATTGAGTCAACTTTCTAGCAACTGGCGGAACTGTCCTGATTGACTGCAAAATTTGAAAAAAGCAAGAAACGAATTTGATGGAAAAACAAAAATGAATTTTGCATGGCTCTCCCACTGGAAATTTCTGAAACATCTTTCTCGGTTCCTTTTTTTTTTTTTTTTTTTGCTTTTTTCATGTTGC
>JASGXE010009554.1:0-20900 GCA_030068105.1 Sinentomon sp. SZTP_YWyxl
CATGTGCAGCGTGATGGGAAATGTGAGCGGGTAAATGATGGGTCCATGCACAAAGCTTTTGGTTCGCAAATAACACAGAATAACGCAAAACACAAAAAAATGGCCGCTGACATCCAGATCCAACTATCATTCCGTGTCGACGGTGATTTTAAGTTGATTCTATTCTATGTCCAGCTGGGTTTTCGTTTTCATCAACAAACTGGAATCCCCAAAAGGGTTTCACCACAAGACACTCGCATACCTAAAAACACTGCATGCAACATAAAACAGACGTTCATCCCCAACTCGGGTGGCATTGATTCCAAATAAAAACCAGAGTCACAAAACACACAAAAGCTTTTGACAGAGTACCTCATGCTCGTCTGCTCCAAAAGTTGAGATCTTTTAACCTTGACGAGCAGGTGCTGGCGTGGGTCAAGGATTTCCTCACCGGTCGAAAGCACAAGGTCATTATTCATGGCGTAAGTTCCTCCGTGGCCCATGTGGAATCCGGCGTGCCTCAAGGAAGTGCAATCGGACCTTTATTATTTATTCTGTTTATAAATGACCTTCCTCAACAGATCTCTTGTAAATTTAGAATGTTTGCTGATGACTGCTTGCTTTATAATGTTGTCTGTAATCTGAATGATGTAACGCAACTGCAATTAGACCTTGACAATGTGTCCGACTGGTGCACCAAATGGTTGATGGAACTGAATACTGACAAATGTGAAGCCCTGAGGATCACAGCTAAGAAAACGCCCTCAATTTCAAATTATTCATTCCGTGGAGTTCGTTTGAAAAATGTGACCGAATGCAAGTACCTCGGTGTAACAATTAACACCAAATTGGGAACAGACTCTCAGACATTAGCATCCATAAAGAAAGGGTTTTCCGCATTATACTCCATCAATCGTGCTCTGAACAACTCGACGCAAAATGTTAGAGAAAAGGCATACAAAACTATTGTGAGACCGATTCTTGAATACGGCTCCACAGCCTGTGATCCGTTTCTCGTCGGTGAGGTGGAGAAACTTGAACGAGTACAAAGAAAAGCTATACGGTTGGTCACTAAAAAATTTGGCCGAGAAATCAGCTCCAGAGACCTTCTTTCCGCACGTTGCTGGCCATCCCTCATCAACAGGCGCCAAGCCGGCAGGCTGACGAATTTATACAAAACCTATAATAACTACGATGGCCTTCGTGAGTTAAAAGGTTGTTTAAAAACCCCTAACTACTACAGTAGGCATGACCATCGAGCGAAGATTGAGCCTTTACCGAGTCACAAAAATGTGTCCTTTTATTCCTTTCTTCCGAGGACTATACGGGACTGGAACTCTTTGCCGGGACACATCTTCGATGACTGCCGCAACCCTCGTGTGTTCAAAAAACGTGTAATGGCTCATTTTTCTACTAGCCCCCCTCTGTTTCGTGAAAGATTGACAACTCTTCCAAGGTCATAACTTGCCTATACATTGTCCAACACTGTATTGTTATGTGACTAGCATAGATTTTTGTTTTTTTTCCTCACAATTTTGGCACTACAAATGGCTTGCACCTGATTTTAATTTTGTACCCTGTATATTCTGCTTTCTCTATGTACCTATATGCCTCTTTTACCTCCATCACGTGGCATTGTATTGCTCATCATGGTTGTAATTAAAATAATAATTATTATAATAACACCTGACATTCCTGAAGGAATGCATGAAACTGGATGATCCCTGGGTTGGCCACATCAGCTTTTGTCGAATTTTTCATGTGTGCTCGAAAACTGGTGGCGGTGCTGGAAAAGGTAGGTATGTAACCATAATTATTTTGCGAAGATTTTTTTCGCTTAACGGGACAAGATTTACAAAATAATATGAATATTGTTTTCGCCGACAAGAGCATTTCAATGATACGCCTTTTGCGTGCTAAGCTACTGGTGTTTAAAATTCCTTGCCAAATGCTAAAAAAATATGCAAATCTCCCAACGGCGGTGGGAGGACGGCAATTTGAAATGCTGGCATGGGCGTACATGCGAGAAAAAAGATTGGAAAAATGTCCGTTCTGAAACAGAAATCGAAACAAATCAATCGAATACGTAAATCGAATCAAATCAATCGACAATGGTGCACAGCAATCATGCAGGCACCACAGTTCCAAGGGGTGCCGAGAGGCACCGACCCTTTTCTCGAATTTTGCTTGAAAATTTGTTGATCGTCACCGAACAGGCACTTTTGCAAAAAAAAAAAAAATCAGAAAAAGAGGCATCCACCATAGACAGTTTCACAGCACTCACCGGAGCAAGGTAGTTGCGTGATTTTTCGGGGCAAACACGCTGCGCTGCGACTAAGCGACCGCTTGACGCAACAACACAAAGGCCGATTCCAAAACGAATATTAATCTGCAGATCGCCTCGATCCGCGGATCGACGAGTGGTGATATGGTTGACCTCATCATTCGCAGTACCATATCGATGTGAATCCAAATGTTTGTGGTCAACCATGCTCACCACTCGTCGATCCGCCGAATTCTCTTCATTTTGGAAGCGGCCGAAAGTGTTCTTCTGGCAATGTATTTGCGAGCTCCCAGGGGCTCGCAGAACGTCGAAAGCATGCAAATGTCGTCGGAAGGTACGGTGCAGTGGATAACCCATCACATAATGAGGCCTGACCGCGGGTATAGATGAGATCGTCGAATTCAATCAAATTACACTTTTGCACAATGGTCAACAGAAAATCAGTGTTTACATGATTTCGATTTTGGCCGATGGTGAAATGGTCAAAATGACGTTTCGCATTTTCCCTGACATTTTGAGTCGCACCAATAGGTATCTAGTGCAAGATGCGCCGATCAGCAAGGATGTTCTTCGATTCAGAATAAGCAAATATCATGTAACCTATACTTTTGAAAGTTGTTCCGACATAGAGAAAACAGCCAAACGAGCACAATGTTGCCAAGATAACTAACTGGATTGGATGCCTTATCGATCCTATACCATTAACCATGTTATGGTCCCAACATTTGTTCGTCCACTGCACAAGAAATATTTTGCATCTGTTTTGCGATTTCATGCAGTGGGGCCCGAAACCGTAAGAGCGTGTACCTCTCGGAGAATATCCGACGATCCCCAAACCGGAAATTACACATTTAGATCGGAAGTGGAAAGGACTATAGCCAAGATCCAGACCTTGTACCTAGTGCACGTGCATGGGCAGTGCTGCAGTTGCATTGCAAGAGTGTTCTCTCTTCTCACCTGTTGAAAGCACCTGTAGTTCCTTTCGCAGAGCCTAGCCAATCGTATCTGACTGGCGCAGAGGGCAGCTGTGATCCGGCATTTCATTATCTCATCGCCATTGTTGATCAAGGCCAACTGATTGCTCAGGGAATCAAAGGTCTGCTGTTCGACTGACATTGAATTTTGGAGAGTCCGGATGAGATCAACAAGATCCTGAAATAGGAAGAGAGAGCGCTATAGTTTATACTTAAAAACAGACCGTTTGGCAACAATGAAAACTCACGCGAGTGATTAAACCAATGTGATAAATATATTTTCACACAAATTAAACTTTATTTGCAGTCGGAAGGCGGGATAAGGAAGTAGATATTATGGAAGCAGGTCGAATGACAGAACAGCGAAGTCCACAACGAACGGGTATGCGATCTTCTTTTGTCAGAAGAAAAACATCTGAAGAATGGATGGTTTTGAATTTTTGATGTTTTCGTGCTGTGAGAGTTCACTTAGCCCCTGAAATGTATGCAATTCTTTGTCTTCAATCGCCTCTCGGGAATTGCCGTCGTCGCAGGGGCAACAGCTGCTGCCTCTGCCTCGTGATCGCGTCTGCCAAAAAGTTTCCCAAATCATCTCCGAATTCTTTTTTGTCTTGTTTTCGCACCTCCCAACAAGATGCGCCCATGAAACTCCATTTCATGTCAAACGTTCCTCGCCAGCAGGAATTGCCAAATTACAAGGGCTTTCATGAATCACGAAGCACGTTCTTGTCTTGTTGGGAAATTGAAATAGCAGGGGTTCGGAGCTCTCTTGCCTTTGGCGAACAAGTTTTACCAAAGGTGGCCTAAATCGCAGGCGCCTGGAATTCTCTGCAGTCTGATGCCTTGAAAATGTGCCTGGAAGGAATTTTCAGAGGAGCGATGACCTCTATAGCCGTGTAAGTTGCCTGCCTGGCAAGCAATGACTTGATTTTTGTTTGCTGCTGAACTCAACAAACAATGCTTTCTGTGACTCTCTACGTTGTTCCGGTTCTCAACCCCCCACCCCGAAGTGTCACGACCACAGACCATCTTTGTCTGGTGCCCAGACAGTCGAATTAAACATAAACAAACAGCACCTGCCACCTATACTTGATCAACAGTACTGTGGACGTTGCAAATTAATCTCATTTTGGATAAAAGATGGATTTTCAAATGGATGAAAAATGAACGCCTATTTGTTGTTTTCGGGAACCCGACGTTTCGCCGTCGAGGACGTTTCGTCGCCGAGACGCTTCGTCGCTGTGACGTCACAAAATGGAAGGACCAGAACGCCACACGGTGTCACCATGCAAGGTTGATGGGGAGATGTTGCTGGATTTGTTCGCTGGTCACTTTTGATGTGAAATCCCACTTCATAATGTTAATTTTCTACAGAATTTTTTCCATGGAATTTTGTTTTTAATTTTTCGACGTGATGTGGTTCGTGCGTTTGAGTCTTGACTGCAGTAAATTTCTTAAAAACTAAATCATATAGGTAAATGGGAATCCTTTGAGACGGTAGGGGCCTACTGCCCCATGTGTCACACCTAATCCGGTTAAAACCTCAAAAGGGTTGTGTGTTAAGGTTATCTTAGGTGATGTATGAGGCTGGTTGACTTTGGGTTGACATGAAGCAGAAAAATTAAATAAATCAATGAACAACCGAACCAAAAAGCTAACCGAACCTAACCTGACCTCGAGCGTTGGGTGTTCCGCCAATTTTGCGACAAGTGTGACAAGATGTGGAAGATGTTGCCCACTATTCTGATATGTCCCGATAATGTAGTTAGGAACTTTGTTTTTCTCGCATTCTTTGTTATTCCTTCATTCTTTGAAACTTTGTTTCTTTTTTAAAGATGAATTGATGTATTGAATGATTGATTTATGATAATGATTTTTTATGTGAATGATTGATGAATTGATGATTGAAGATAAGAAAATAATTTATCCAGAGTTTCATTTATTGAAATTTCCACTGTTTGTTGTTTTTTTTTTTGGGGTCACGATAAAACATCCTGTTGGTGCTGGTCCCTCCCACGATGTGACGTAACGGAGACTAAACGTCGCGGCGACGAAACGTCGGCAAAGCGCAAAAAATAAGACTGAAGACGGAATATTTCCATGAAAAAAATGGCAAAGGTTTTGTCTCTGTGAAGGAATACGAAAGCAACTTGCCCAAGTGTCGAGTTCATTTATTGTCATGTCGAAATCCTTATCTGATGACCAAATTATTCCAGCTGAATCAACATTCTGAAAAGTGAAAAAGGGATAAAAAAATAAATAACATTAGCCAGGCTTGGAATTTCAGGGCGCAGTGCAGGAGTTGAAGCTGTTTCAAAAGCGCCAAGATCCAGTGCCTCCGAGAAATGCGAAAAATATGCGATAACTCCGGAAAATCCAAGGTGCCTCCGACAAAATCCGAGATGCCTCCGAGAAAAAAACAAGCCGGCTCAACCTTCTGTTGCTCATCCAGAACCATAACATTAGACCAGAACTTGTTCAAGTATTTTGCCAGAGCTATATGCCCACTGATGTGAAAGAGATTGAACACCACAAAATGCCTGCCCCCATACCCTGCCGACAAGTATTATTCCATCTCCTCCACCATAAAACTCGTCGGCAGGTTAGTCGCTGCCAGTGATGGAACAGGCCTTGGCACTTGTTCCATCACTGACCAGAGGATATGACCGCCAGATGTTGGCAGCCACCGAATTGACGTCTCGCATTTCATGGATGTGATAGAAACCTGAAAAACTTGAAACGAGTCCGTATATGTCTTGAGCCTTCACTGAAATTCTTCCATTTTATTTTGGGAGAGCTTTCTGTTCTCGACAAAGGCGTTTCTAAAAAAAAACCAAAAAGGTGGCAACTGCAGGTTTCCATCGATGATTTTTTAAGCAGAGGTTGCTGTGGACGTAGACTATTTCACCATTCTATTTATTTATCGGTTATCTTTGTCTGAGGAGGGATGTGTTCGTTCATTTATCAGTTCGTAAAAACCAATCAAAGCGATGTCTTGGGGGTCAGAGATGCTTTTAACATTTTTGCTACAAGGACCCACCTACAAGGACATTAAATGACTTTAGATGGTACATTAGATGGACATTAGATGGTACCTACATTGTTTCATACCAAGGACAGGGACAATTTCGACGCCATCGTCTAGGTTATCCTTGCGGTTTGTTGAAGTTGACTTGCACATGGCAATTGCTTTATTGTTGGCGGCAGCATTCATTTGCAGAAGCATTGTCTTCCATACATTGGCATCAATGTTGCCAATGTATTTTCTTGTCTCCAACTTCATTCATTATGTTTACGTGTACCGTGGGAAGTGCTGCACCGTTCATTGACCACAGACCAGCGGTCTTGATCCAATTATCTTGAAACTTGTGGCGGTCAACTTGATCTTCTTTCCCGAAGCACAAAAAATGTGGACTCAATCTGCACCGCACATTGCGACTTGCAAGTCACATGCCATTTTCTTTTTTTTCTTCAGACGTGCGAATTCGCCGAAGGCATTCGTCTGTTTAAAAGCGGAGCGGCGCAGAATATCTCGTGTCGTCCGAAAAAGTTGTCCGTCTGGCCGCTTTCGGCCAAACTATTTCAATTTCATTCAGGGTGATCCGTCAGAAACGCCTGCTCGGCTTTTTGCTGTTCCTCCATTTCGGACATCAAAGTCAGCAGTGATCAACTTGTTTTGTTCCACAGAAAATTTCCGCGACCCCAAAACTGTCGTGATGAAAATATCTATGGAGCAGAAATTGCCAACAGATGACCTTGAAAGCCAGGAAACCTCGAAAAGATGCAGAAAATATTTTCGCATTTGAAAAACGTCTTAGCGTGGCCAAGTTTCGCATCACAAGTTTTTTGGTCCAACCTGAAGAAAAAACTGCATGTCGGTGAACTGCATAGGTAAGATCAGACAGCACAGTACACAGGGACGTGTGGGCCAAATTAGGCATAAAGAAAAGAAAACGAGATTTCTCACGCACCGAAATCATCGGAAGCGCTGCCAGAAAGTGCCCATAGGAGAGAAGAAAAAAAGTGTTGCTCGCTTGCGGAAATTGGACGGAGCTTGATCGAGAAAAACTTAATCACAAATGCGGGTAAAATTGAGATGGGAAACACAATTTCAATCCATTTTGGGCTACGGAACACACCAAGGATAACCTTTCAGGTGTAAGTCTGCAAGTTGTACGGGTCGAAAAGTCCCAATGTCGTGAAAGGCAATCAATTTCACCTTATGCATGGTTCTCGAATCCGTACAAAAGATTTATTATAGGTTAGGTTGAGTGATGTTAGATTACGTTAGATTCGGTTAGGTTAGGAGAGGTTGGGTTTTATCATGATTATTTACGAGACACCTCAACTCACCTAACTTGACCTCAACTCACCCTAACCTAACAGAACCTTACACTCTAAACTCGAAGTTCAGTTTGGAACACTATGTTTTAACATGGGCTTAGATAGGTGTTCTTTTAGGAGCATTTATGGAACACCCGGTGTGTTCCAGGAACACACTGGGTGTTCCAAATCTGTGACATTCCTGTCACAGATTTGGAACACATGAGCGATATGGAACACCTTTAGTGTTCCATTGGAACACCTTATGTGTTCCACTGGTACGCACTGAGTGTTTCAATGGAACACTCAGTGCGTTCCAATACCAGACCAAGTGTTCCTAAAAGAACACTTCCTATCTAAGCCCATGTTAAAATAAAGTGTTCCAAACTGAACTTCGTGTTTAGAGTGTACCTAACCTAAACTAACCTAACCTAACTTAACCTAAACCTTACCCAACCTAACCTTTTGTGCGGATTCGGATACCATTTACAACGAGAAATCGTTTGCCGCTAGTGACATGAAAAAATTTCTAATGAATTTTCAATTAGAAATCTAAAACAATAAATCTAAATACTCAAAAAGTGACTGAGGTACGATTCCTGCATCCTGTACAACGCGAAATTGAATGGCCCAGTGGATTGTCCCCTTCAGTTGAATTATTCGAAGTCGATTGTCCACCTGCGCAGGCCCAACACGCTTTGTTCTGTGTTCGATTGTCCCCCCAGAAGTGTATTGTCCCCCCGCATATTAACTCGAGACCCAATTTTGTGTATATACATAAGCATACCACCGATCTGGTCATCGTCTCAATCACTCTCAAAATAATACAATATGCAAATCACAAGAATAAAATGGGTACCGCAGTGCGGTCCGCAAAGTGGGGAGTCACGATCATCGAACAATCAGGAAAAAGATTAAAGACAACGGTTCAAATGGTATAGGTACCCACCGAAAGCAAAGGTACTCGAATAAGAAATTTGCAAGATGTGGCATTTCACGCAGTCGTGTGCTTCAAAATGGACATTTTGAGGAAAAATGGTAAAGTCATTCGTCCGTGGCGTGGCTTGTGGCATCTGAATTCAAAAGATGGTCAAACATTAATTTGTTGCAATGGGCAATCGAGTAGTTTTGGAAGTGCAAACCGTTATTCCCACGGTAAGTTTGAAAAAAAAAAAAAATTTTGAGCACTCTGGTATATTTTTGAACAATCTTATATAGATGATTATTTTCTATTTTTACAGCCTAGTGGTCGATGTATGCCTTTCCCAAAAGCCTTCATTTGTTTGGATTTGTGGTAAAAGAATCTACAAAAGCCTTCATTTGTTTGGATTTGTGGTAAAAGAATCTACAAAGGTAATGCACCATAAATCATTGACATCACAGTGTAATCGAAGACACAGCAGCATTACCTAAGGTTCTCGAACTTCCAATTTTCAATAGGGCGTTGATAGAGCTTATCTCATTACCTAAACGGATTTCATTTGCGGTTCATTTGTTTTTCGGCGCATATTGCCATTTATTCGATAAATGGTGCTAATATAAATGGTATACAGCATACATATAAGCTCATAAATCATACGGGAAATTCCCCAATCGTCAGAATAATGGTGGGACAATTTAAAATAAAATCAACTTTCGTCTTGACGCAGTTTCACATGTCACACGAATGTTACTGGTATACCTGTGTGTTCTGCGGCGCATGTTGAAATTCTAATGGCGTCTGAGTGTAGAAAATGAACTCATATGTCCGAAGGGTTTGGCAGGAGTCGACTTTTGCCCATTAGTAAGAAAGCCGCGAAATTACGAAAGAATGGTCCGGGCACCAATAAAGGTTGAAAAATCGTAACCTGTAATGATCAGGACATTGAGGATCTGCGTCAGAGTTTAAGCATACTGGAATGGATTTTGGTGTTTCTTTTTTTTTTTTTTTTTTTTTTTTAAAGGTTGGCCAAGGCTATATCACCATCCTACAAGGGCTGACAAAAGAAAAAACACAGTTGAGGGCATAGGATATAGCGCATACGTCATCGGCCGAACCTTTCTTATGGGCAAATCTTTATTCAATAAATACATGATTAACAAACAACAACAAAACATTTGCAATGTGACAATATGAAAAAACAATGACAAGACATTCATACAAGTAATCCAATACGAGTGTCAAAAGTTACAGAAGTTAATGACAAGTTACAGTTCACAGTGAGTCTTTTTTGTCATCACCATCGCAGATTTTTTGTGAATGATGCCGTGCTTGGAGAAAATTGGATTGAATTTCATCATAAATCTTGCCATATTATGTAAACTTTTAGAATAAAATAAATAGAAAAATAGAAATAAACAGTTCAATCAAATTCAAGGCAGGCATGTTTGATAACAAACACCTATCACTCCACAAAACCTCTGTGAAAACCTATGAGAGTCAACTAATTGACTCCCGCGTGAGTTTCCATTTAAAAAATGTGTCAGGGGACCAGTCCTTAAGGACATAAATCTGTTAAATTGTGCCTTTAGTGAAATATCCGGAAACTTCATTGTGTGCTAAATATGAGAAGAACAAACAACTGTGTTACATAGCGTGATTCTTTGAGAAGTTCGGATTTGCCAAAAGAAATTCTTTCACTCTATCTTTAAAAAGAGAAAGGCTCGGCAGCACTCGTATCACATCGGGTAGCTCATTCCACAATGCAACTAGCCTGTTCTCTAAGATGAATTTTCCACCTGTCGTCCTGACAAAAGGGGCTTGCGAATTGTTTGGACGATCTCTAAACCTTGTGCCACAAACATGAGAAGGCCGTGAGAACTCAACGATGTCCTGGAACATCCCAAAATTAACCCGTTTATACATAATAATCAAAAGCTGAAGATTAATTAATTGAAATATATTAAGAATATTAAGCCTATATACATGGAGTCATCACATGGGGAAGTATACCCAAGTCCATCCAGTACTCTGATAGCTCGGAACTGAAGCTTCTGTATTGGTAGAATCGTGTTCGGATAAGTTATGACCCACACAGCAGAACAATACCTCAAATGAGACTCGAAATATGCTCTGTATATGTGATGGATTATATCCATTTTAAATATTTTCCTTGCCTGGCTCATTAAAAAGATACCAAAAGTAAGTTTTTTTGTCAACTGACGGACATGTGCATGCCAAGAAAGATGAGCATCTATCTCGACTCCTAACAGTTTATTAACATGAGAGAAACCAATTTTGTTCTTTCCCACCGCAATGAATTCGTCAATCATCATCCTTCTTTGAACTGGGCGAAAAACTGTGAACTTTGTTTTCTTATGGTTAATCAATAACCTATTCATATTACACCACATCGTTATACTAATTGAATCAGTGAGAATCAAAAGGTCATATGTCCACAAATCACAATTTTAAGAAAACTGCAAAAAACTATGTCACCCCACTTTGCCTGATCTGCCTGAAATTTCGTTTTGGGACATTATTCGGTACATCAAGGGAAGTTCACTTGCGGATTTTGAAGGTCATTGTGCCAAAGGGGTTCATGTTATGGCCCGTTGAAACCTATGGACTTATGACCTTTTGATTCCAAATTCGAGAGAGGGGCAAAGAATCGCACTTTCTAGGATGGAAATGCCTTTCTGACCATGATCGTACCAATAAAATTGCCCCTTCAAGCCAAAGGAGACATTTTTCGTTTAATAGGACCAGAATGAATAATACAGTATGTCCCAAGAAAAGGGTTTTGAGGATGTATGTGCAGGATGCGGCTGGCACAAGCAATGCTTCCGATCTTGTCTAGAAAAGACTATTGCATAAAGGCAAAAAAAGATCTGTGTTTACCAAAAATACATTTAGGTTTTCAGAATGAAGATTGCTGAACAACACGCAGGGTTGACCAAAAATCTGCCATTTGAATTCAGATATACAAAGTGTTCCAATATTTGTTGCACACAAGTTATTTTGCGGACAAAAATGCATCCCTTCTGGACGGGCGTCAACCCCATTTACAGATTCAGAGATTTTCTTTCACCCAACCCTAATCTAACGCATATGATGCTCCTCTTGCTCTTTATCACGAAGAAGTTGCGAGTAAAAACGCATATTTGATGATGATTGCATTTCAAACAGACAGGTTCATTTTAACGCATTCATTGATTATGCAATACACATCACGCGTCTGTTGTTATAGGTTGCAGCTTCTGGTTTCCGGAACGGTGGAGAAATGCAAACAATTGTTCGCGCCTGTGATTTTCATTGCTTATGCAATACACATCACGCGTCTGTTGTTATAGGTTGCAGCTTCTGGTTTCCGTGCGGTGGAGAAACGCAAACAATTGTTCGCGCCTGTGATTTTCATTGATTACTAGCCGGCTGCGCCGGCAACAGCCGGCAACTAAAACGCGTATACGGAAAATCCGGTGTATAATTTGAGAATCCTAATTTCTGCGGACACTTATTAGGTATGGTACCCGGCAAAATCAAAAGAAAATTAGCCTTGCTTTTCGGCCTGGAATCAGTGCTTCGATTGATGCAATCAAGATTTCGCGTCAGATATCAAATGCAGAAATTTGTTGGAATACACAATTTCATCTTCACAGTTCCTTGTTTAAACAGAGCGCTTGTCGCGAACTGGCTACTTTTCGGGTTCTGTTCGCTTTTTATGGGTAAAATTGAAATTTCAAACTAAAACAAAAAATTACCTCGTATGAAGCGAGAATCTCTATTCTGTATATTTCCACCACTGGAAACTTAACCTTGGCAAATTTGAGCGGCTTAAAACTGATAATAAAGCAACAATTTCCGATTTATCCCATGCGAAGCTCTTCAATCGATCAAATTTGGAGCAAGTTAGGTGTCAGTGCTATCTACCATCTCAGTTGCGAACACGGACTTTTTGCACCGCACGTTTACCTGGATCCTGCAGTTCTCTTACAAAATTTTGACAGCAAAAATTCCGCAGTGACAAAAATACACCTTGCCGGACGGTTAAAAAAATATTGTTTTTTTTCTTACCTAAAGCTATCTGAACCCGACCTAACCCTGTCCCCTCTCGGAAAAATCAATGCTCGTTGGGGGCCCCGGCCTGCTATCTAAATGCGCGGCACGGTTTGTAAAATGGCTTCCCGGACGCGTATTTGATTAATCTATACGAATCGGGCACTTTCCCATCTAACCACATGTAAAACTCCAGAGCAACAAAAAAGCAAGAAAACACTCTGAACATAGAAAATGGGTTAGGTATGGTAAGGATAGGTTAGTAAGGTTAGGTTAGGGTAGGTTAGGTTGTTTAGGTTTGGTTAGATTAGCTTTATTTTGCTTTTTTGTCCAAGCGCCAAACCGGGACATTGCCCGATTCGTATAGATTAATAAAATACGCTTCCCGGACGCGAATTTAAGAAATGAGTTATTACGCGTTTGGGCACATCCCGATTTTGCGCGTATCGAAAAAGTGAAAAATAAAGCTAATCTAAACAAACTTAACCAGTCTCACTTTCCTAACCTTACCTAACCAAACCTGACCTAACCCAACCTAACCTAACCTTTCCCCATTGTTTCTAGCGTTTTTCCCCGTTTTTGAGGCTCGGGACTTTAACACGGAATTATATGGCAAAGTGCCCAAACGCGTATTCATTTCTTAAATAAGCTTCCCGGACCAGATCTTGCTCCGTAAAGATCTTACCCCGTAAATGTTTTATTTTTGATGGGAATGAAGCCACAAAGTCAACAAATGCCTTTTTGTAGAGCCATTTGAAGAACTCGAAATCGAAACTCTCAAAAACATCAGGCTTTTGACTCCCTTGACAAACTCCGAACGGTAGTCTGCATCGCGATTCACTAACAACTGTCCGGAGAATGCGCAGCTTGACGGGTTGGAGCCACGTGCCCGCCAGTGGAGAGAACTTTGTCAGCTGAATCGAAATGGGGTAAAAAACGGCCGCAAAACCCTTCCCAACAATAAAAACCCTTGGTGATGGCAAATCTCCCAGAAAGTGCACGAAAATAAATTTTTGCCTTGAATTTTTTTTTCAAAAGAGTTTGAAGGTCCAAAACCCTTCCGTAAAAATCCCTCTTCTTACAGAGCAAAACCCTCGGACGGCAGAAATTGCCCCATTGCGGGCTCCGTCTGAATTCATCGTCAGGAATCATTCTCCAACTCAGACACTTGCTTAACGTTCTTAGGATTCTCCGGCATCCAAAAATCATTTTCCGTCGCTTCAGAGGCCCCAAGGCACTATGGTATGGGTCGTTTTCTCCATCCGAACATATCAGAATGCAAACAGCTCACTGAAAACCGACGGCCACTGTACCGCTCACGCTGGTGAAGGTTGTCTCCAGCGACAGAATACAAAACATTTTGTCAAAAAGAACAAAACGAAGTCTGCTTTTAGGTCGCACCTGCAGGTCTCGTCATCAGGCCTCCACAGCCGGCATATTTTTTTCCCAATCCACTTCCGCAAGCGCTTCTCTGATTGGTTGTTGGGAATTCCAGCCAAATTCAACATTAAATTTTCAAAACCGAACTTAACCAAACCTAACCTGACCTAACCTAACCTAATCTGACCTAAAACAAACCTATTGCGACCCTAGAAAGAGTTGCGAAGCGGTGGCAAACATGCCAAATGGCAAAAAGCGGTGGCAAGGCAAAAATCGCAAAATTGATGACGTCACAATTTCAGACGACGGGATTGGCTGTTGCGAGCTCCTGGTCTGCGGAAGTGGATTGGAAAAAAATGTGCCCACAGCCGACCAATGGCGCGTCTGCTTTCCGGACGCGAGTTTGGACTTTCACAGCCCAGAAACGACGATCATCGGCATTTCTCGGCTGGAAGGCCTGAACTCGTGTCCGGAAAGCAGACACGCGATTGTTCGGCTGTGGAGTCCTGATGACGTGACCTGAAGGTGCGACTCGAAAGCAGACTGAATTTTGTTCTTTTTGTCAATACTTTTTCTGCAATCAGTCGCTGAAAGTGAACCCAGCAAACTTGCCCGATTCCTTTTGGGCAGCTGGCAGTCCTCTGCTCTGCTCTCACAACTGACTGGAAAATAAAAAAGACGGCAAGAGACTTGTTTTTTCTCCTTGGGCGGCAAACAGACTTGGAGTGCTTTGGAACTTGCCCTTTGGTTTTTGAAGTTGGTTTTGGCGACCCATCGTTCGGCCTCATTTTTTTCGTCGTGAGTAACCCAAATGTTCGGAAACAAACCAATGTGTTGAAAAAACGACGTCCATTCCCCCATGAAACGATACCTACAGCGCAATTGTTGGTATTATGCGGCGTGCACACCTCAGTTCGGACAGTTTTCGCAGTCGAAAATTTTGAAAATTTGTGAAGAACTAAAAAGGGCCGTTGGGTTTTGTTCTCTTGGCTTCAAGAGAACACAAAAGTACACTTCTCCATTTTTACGTACTTTGGTACATGCTCATTGGTTCCTTGGAGTTGGTTTTGGCAACTATTTTTTCAGTTACACGAATTTCACACTCAAGAAAACGGCAGATATGCACTTTTTTGGTACCCTCCAAATGCATTGTTCGGACTCATTTTTCCCTCGTGCGTAACCCAAATGTTAGGAAATAAACCAATGTATTGATTAAACGACGTTCCTTCCCCCAAGAAACGATAACCGCACCGCAATTGTTGGCATTGTGCGGCGTGCACACCGTCGTTCGGACAATTTTCGCTGTCGAAAATTTTGAAAATTTCCGTCGGCCTGAAAAAGGTCGTTGGGTTTTGCGTTCTTGGCTTCAAAAAACAAAAGATTGCTTTCGCACATGCCTATTCGTTGGTTGGAGTTGTTTTTGGCAACAATTTTTGCGTTGCACGAATTTACCCTCCATAAATCGCAGAAATAGCATTTTTGGTGCACTCCAAATCAGTCGTTCGGACTTATTTCTGTCGCCGTGTGTGACCCAAATGTTTTGGAAACAAACCAATGCGTTGAATGAACTACGTCTGTCCCGCCATGAATGTGAAATTTGCACAGAACAGATGCATGGATGATGGAATTGCAACAGCGCGCTGAAAACCGGTGGCCATCAGTGCCATCTGTTTACGGCCCTGACAACGGGAAACGTTGGCGAAGGTGTCCGCAACGACAGACAGAATTCAAAACATCATGACAAAAAGAACAAAACGAAGTCTGCTTTCCGGTCGCGTTTTCAGGTCGCGTCGTCAGGCCTCCACAGGCAACCAATGGCGTGTCTGTTTTCCGGACGCGAGCTTGGGCCTTCACAGACCAGAAACGGCGATTGTCGGTATTTCTCGAATTGAAGGCTTGAACTCGCGTGCTGAAAGCAGACACGCCATTGGTCGGTTATGGAGGTCTCATGACGCGACCTGAAGACGCGACCGGAAAGCAGACTGCATTTTGGTTTTCCTCCACAAAACCACAGAAATTGCACCTTTTTTGGTACACTCCAAATCCATCTTTCGGACTCATTTTCTTCGTCGTGAGTAACCCAAATGTTCGGAAAGAAACCAATCTGTTGAATAAACGACGTCTATTCGCCCAGGAAACGATGACCGCGCCGAAATTTTTGGAATGATGCGGCGTGCACACCTCGGTTCGGACAGTTTTCACACCGTCGATTTTTTGAAAAATTGTCCGGACGTAGAGACATTCCGCCGGCGCAATGTCTCACGTCCGGACGGGGGGGATAGACTGGGGTCTCTGAGGCGGGGGAGAGCTGCTCTGTCCCATGTAACGACTCCATCGCCCCGAATGGCAAACGTTGAACAAGGCTGGAAAATCCAGGAATTGCTCAAGAATCTGCACGACAAAGGTATCTCGCTGGCTTTCCAGTGGGTTCCTAGTCATTGTGGAATCGAAGGCAATGAGATGGCTGACACCGCTGCAAGAGAAGCACTTGATATGCGCAGCTCCTTGAACTCGAAGCTGACTCGGAACGAGCAAACGGCAATCGCCAGAGCCTGGGCGATCTCGATTTGGCAGGAGAGGTGGGACCGGCCACTCAAGGTCGTTTCTACCATGCTCTGAGCCCGAAACTTGCAAAGCCTAAGAAGCTGAGCCTACACCGAGAGGTGGAGGTTTGGTGGAACAGGCTGCGCTTGGGACGGCTGTTCGCCAGGAGCCTTGAACCGGAGTGCGAAGCCTGTCGGGAAACCGTCACGGTTGACCATCTCCTGGTGTCTTGCAACCGGCTGAGCACAGAGCGCGCCGAGTTACAGAGGAATTAGCAATTTCCAACTGGAACACTGTCGAGATACTCAGAGGAATTGACGGAAGACCCGGCAAGATCAAGTCGGTGGTACGTTTCTTGATGGATTCGGGTGCGGTGGGGCCACAAGCCCATACCCCCGGACCCAGATAGAACCGCGACCATTCTGCTAAGCTTTTCCAGAAGCCCCCCTCAGATCCCGAGGACCAGGACAAGCTAGTTTTCGTAGCTCCTGCTCCCGTGAAGGAAGGGTGAGGGGACCATGTGGGTGAGTGGCAAACCTACCAGAGGACCAGGACAGGCTGTTTATTTAGCTCTTGGCCCAGTGACGGGAGGTTATGAGTGGCCATGAGTGGAGGGTTATGGTACAGGACAGGCTCGTCAAACCGACCTGTGCCGCAGATGGTACCAGCGCTAAGACGCGATGAGAGTTGGAGTGAGGACCACCCCCCCCAACAGATGCCGGTGGAGAGTTTCCCACGGAAATCGGGAGGTTTTACCTCCCTTGAGGTCTGTGGTTGAGACTTTCCATCGCGCAGCAGCTGGTGACAGGACAACCTTCCAGCCTGTCACCGTAAAGCAGATTTCCTTACCCTTCCCTACCCACCATCCCACTTTTATTTCCATTCTTTTGTTTATTTCCTTTTATTTCATCCCACTTTTATTTCTTTTCTTTTATTTTATTTTCTTTGTATTCCCGCTGGGTTTATGAGCCGGATTCGCTGCACTTGTGTGACATCCGAACGTGGACACACATAAGCGCGATCCGGACACGTCGATGAGTGAGGCGAAAGGCCAGAGGCCCGCCTCAGAGACCCCAGGGGGGGGGGGATAGACTGGGGTCTCTGAGGCGGGCCAATCGGCCTTTCGCCTCACTCATCGACGTGTCGGGATCCGCTTTAAAAAGCGCGGATCCCGAATCCAACCCAGGGGAAAGAGGAATAAAGTTAAAATAAAAGTATAGGAAAGAGGGGAGATAAAATAAAATACAAGGATGGGTAAGGATGGAAGTTGGAGGGGAAGGGATACTCTTTCCACCAGTGACAGGCTGGAAGGTTGTCCTGTCACTGGACCTCTCCTGCTCGATGCTAGTCTTGCTATCCTTTCTCGAAAGGAGTGGGCGCTCCTCAAGTCCGGTAGCAGCCTAGGCATCAGCCATCTCGAGCGCCCCTGCGCTCCCTCAGCCTGCTGGCATAGCAGGCGTATCCCCACTCCATCCTCGGAACTGTTTTTCTCCGGTTTTACGGTGACGATACAGTCCCTCAGGAAGTGGGGCGCTTTTGGATGAGCTTGGAAGAGCCAACCCCGTCATCCTTGCTTTGCCCAAAGCGCGGAATCAGGGAGAGACTCATTCTCACACAGCCACTAGAGACTCCCGAAGGGCACTCTAGGACGCTGGTGCGAGTAAGTGTTGCCATACGTCCCGCCAGGGGGAAATGGGCCCATGACCCCGTATGGCAACAACCAGGAGAGCAGCTTTGCCAGACAGCTCAATCCTGGGTTAGAGTACCTCGACTCCCTCGAAGATATCCGATGATCTCCAGAATGACCCTCCGTCCAGTTGTCTCGACTCCGGTGCTCTCAAAACCGGAGGAGTCTCCTGTGGTCGAAACCTTGGGCGGTTGCAGGGGCCGCCCAATCGGTACGTCTTTCCTTCGTCCATCTTCTGTGATCGCCGCCGCCGTCGAAGTACTCTTTCCAAGCCCATCCATGGTGGGCGTCCGCCAGCTCCAGCTGGCAGCCACCGGTGGTCGTCCGACTTGATCTGCGACGGTGAAGGATCCCAAACCGAAGACCCAGTACAGTTTCCGAGCAATTGGGTTGCTCACGACGAAAAAAATGAGTCCGAACGATGGATTTGGAGTGTACCAAAAAAGTGCAATTTTTGCCGTTTTATTGAGGGTAAATTCGTGCAACTGAAAAAAATCGTTGCCAAAACCAACTCCAAAGAACAATCAGCATGTGCCAAAGCACGCATAAATCGAGAAATAATCATTTGTGTTATTTTGAAGCCAAGAAAAGATAACCCAACGGCCCTTTTCAGGCCGTCAGAAATTTTCACAATTTTCGACTCCGAAAACTGTCCGAACTGAGGTGTGCACGCCGCACAATACCAACGATTGCGGCGTGGGCATTGTTTTTTGTGGGAGCGGGCATCGTTTTTTCAACACATTGGTTTGTTTCCGAGCAATTGGGTTACTCACGACGAAAAAAATGAGTCCGAACGATGGATTTGGAGTGTACCAAAAAGTGCAATTTTTGCCGTTTTTATTGAGGGTAAATTCGTGCAACTAACTAAATCGTTGCCAAAACTAACTTCAAATAACCAATCCGCACGTGCCAAAGCACGCAGAAATCATGTGTTATTTTGAAGCCAAGAAAAGAAAACCCAACGGCCCTTTTCAGGCCGTCAGAATTTTCAACATTTTCGACTCCGAAAACTGTCCGAACTGAGGTGTGCACGCCGCACAATACCAACCATTGCGGTGCGGATATCGTTTCTTGGGGGAATGGACGTCGTTTTTCCGAAACATTGGTTTATTTCCGAACATTTGGGTTACTCACGACAAAAGCATGAGGTCGAACGGATTTTGGAGTGAACCAAAAAATGTGAAATTTCTGCGGTTTTATGGTAAAATTCGTGCAGTCGCCAAAACTGACTCCAAATAACGAAAGGGCATATGTTCCAAAGCACTCCAAGTTTGTTTTCCGCGAGGTAAAAATGAGTAAAAAACAAGTTTCTTGCAGTCAGTTATGAGAGCACGAGCAGAGAACTGCCAGCTGCCCAAAGGGATGTGGCAATTTTCTTTGAATGGGCCGTTTATATTTGCAAAGGTTCACTTTCACCAACTGATTGCAGAAAGTGTTGACAAAAAGAACACAATGCAGTCTGCTTTCGAGTCGCGCTTTCAGGTCGCGTCATCAGGCCTCCACAGCCGACCAATAGCGTGTCTGCTTTCCGGACACGAATTCAGGCCTTTTAGCCAAGAAATGCTGATGATCGCCGTTTCTGGGCTGTAAAAGTCCAAGCTCGCGTCCGGTAAGCAGACACGCCATTGGTCGGATGTGGAGGCCTGATGACGCGACCTGAAATCAGACTTCGTTTTGTTCTTTTTTCAATGTTCATGTCTCAGTTCGGACAATTTTCAACGCAATAAACTGACGGCACGATTCAGTCCGGACAGGCTCGATAAGGAAACCGCAATGAAAATGTCACTCCATTGTTGTCCACGCTTATTTCAAGCAAAACCTTGCATCCTAGACGGTCCCATCCTGATGGAAGAACTCCATGACGCGCTCATGCGGAAAAACACAACGCCAGGGAACGACGGCGTCACCTACAGGCAGCTCCAATCCATGCCACAATCGTGACACATGTATAACCCGTTTGACGGTTATCATTGGCCTTATGGGAGATCGTGTTGCATACCTGCAGGGGCAACTTCGCAGGGGCAAATGCGGGGTTATGTACACACCTAGGCTTAGGTGCATTGCGGGTTTGCATACGCTTTCAGGGGCACCATCATTTCGCAGAAGCACCGCGCTTCCGCCGCGTCGCGCCGCAGGGCCACGCCGGTGCGCGTGCGAGCCTCGAGCGATCCGGAGAATCCTTCCGCCACGCATTGCCCACCCAGGGGTCTCCCGACTGCACCAGAGTTCCCTCCCGCGTTCGCGGATTGCCGTGAAGGGCAGCACTTTCATGCTCTTCGGCTCCAGAGGCTCCTGTTACCGATTCAGCTGTGCAAATTTTAGCATCGGCACAAAGGCACGGGAGGAAGTGAACTCTGCTGACCTCGGGCACCACAGACTGATGTATGTTGTGGCTGGGATGCGCCGACTGCTTGAGATGCACAGGTACCAAGCGGTGTCACTGATCGTGGGAACGGCCTGCGAGTGAGGCATGTGCCAACTCGTACAAGTCACTGGATAGCAGAAATGCGAAATGTTATTTCCAAATAACACAGAACTTGAATCCCTCCGATTCTGTCCGAATGGATGAATGAACACACGTGCAAAAGTGCGAACTGACAATGCAAGCCTATTGACAAGAGGTGGGCAGGAATCTCCTCATACCCCAACCCACATCTGCAGGGAAAGGATAACTGTGTTGCGATCGCATGTCTCTGTTTTGAAATGCACAAGAACCGATCTGCTCACGATTGTACCTACGTAGGTATGATCATC
>JASGXE010009555.1:0-17105 GCA_030068105.1 Sinentomon sp. SZTP_YWyxl
CAAAACCGATACGGCAATCCCCACAAAACCGGAATTTACTTGTTGGTACCTAGTTTTTATGAAATTTGTTTGGGAACTGAAAGATAGGTCTATTCTACAAGTGCTCAATGATCGCCAACTTTTGGTGTTAAAAGTACCCAAATCGTTTTGGAAATCATAGTTCTGAAGTTGCCATGCGATGAAGTGGGCCTATAAGGGCAGCTTTTGTCTTTTCAACGATGACAGGAAAATCATTCCAAATTATCAGTAATTTAATCATTTTTATCGATTCGATCGGTGATAACGACAAATGGTTCCATGTATCGGCAACCAGAATGGCACTGTGTACCGTTAGGTACCTTCACATGGAATGATTTTGGTGTCATTGGATGGAGAGCTACTTCTAAACTCTTCCACATGTAGAAAGGAGGTGCTAGCAGAAAAATTGCCAAAGAATGGAAAATGCATCTGAGGAACCCTGTATTTTATGACTTGGAAATTTCAGAACTTTTATTTCCAAAACAGTCTTTCGCCACCAAACATTTGGGATCATTGTGCACTTTGTGGGATCACCTGTTTTTCAGGTTCTTCACAGGAACACAAAAAAGTCTCATCAAAATCCATCACTTAGTTCAAGAAAAATCTTGGTTTTTGTGTGTTGGTGATGAGCCACGACCCTCCCTTCACTTGAGCTTGAGTTATCTTGTCAGCACTGGATGGTGATGATGAGCCACGACCCTCCCTTCACTTGAGCTTGAGTTATCTTGTCAGCACTGGATGGTGATGATGAGCCACGACCCTCCCTTCACTTGAGCTTGAGTTATCTTGTCAGCACTGGATGGTGATGATGAGCCACGACCCTCCCTTCACTTGAGCTTGAGTTATCTTGTCAGCACTGGATGGTGATGATGAGCCACGACCCTCCCTTCACTTGAGCTTGAGTTATCTTGTCAGCACTGGATGGTGATGATGAGCCACGACCCTCCCTTCACTTGAGCTTGAGTTATCTTGTCAGCACTGGATGGTGATGATGAGCCACGACCCTCCCTTCACTTGAGCTTGAGTTATCTTGTCAGCACTGGATGGTGATGATGAGCCACGACCCTCCCTTCACTTGAGCTTGAGTTATCTTGTCAGCACTGGATGGTGATGATGAGCCACGACCCTCCCTTCACTTGAGCTTGAGTTATCTTGTCAGCACTGGATGGTGATGATGAGCCACGACCCTCCCTTCACTTGAGCTTGAGTTATCTTGTCAGCACTGGATGGTCAGTTCTCCGCACTCCACTGGCCCGTGAGCAGACGGGAATGCAGAGAATTGACAAGACTCGGAAATTGCAAATTTGCAGAATGGCCATTGAGGAAGTTTTTCCAAATATGACAGGGTTCCCATCCCACTCAATTTTATTTTCAAATTACCTGATTTTCCCCGACCAAAATCCAAAATTTTCCCTGACCTTTTGAAGTGACACAATATCAGTAAAAAATTAGCAAAACAGGAAAAAGTTCAAAAGTAGAACGGTGTGGCACTTGTTTATTGTCTTGTCTGCAGTAGGTACTTGTCAAAATTATTGTTAGGTAAAATGTAAAATTTTTTACTTTTTCCCTGATTTATTCATTTTTGAAGCATTATCCCTGATTTTCCCTGGTCGGATCAAAATTCCAGATTTTCCCAGAAAGTGGGCACCACCAGAAAGCATCCCTACCTCTCATTTTCCCTGCAGCTCAGTTGATTTCAATATTCAGCAAGAGAGGACCAAAGGATTCCCAAAACAACACTGAGTTCCAATCACTTACTCACCTTTTTGAACAGGATGGAGATGATTTCTGGCAAATTTCACCAGCACATAAATCTAGCAACTGGCAATGAAACCTGTAGGTATTTACCAGTAGGTACGGCCCAAAAAATAAATCACAACCCAAAGAATGGGAACAAGAGGAACAAAGAACAATGTTGCAGCAGGCACCCAAAGAAGGTGATAGCAACAATCTTTTGGGATGGAAATGGTGTGATCTTCAGAGATTTCTTGGAAAAGCAAGAGACAGACACAGGGACAGGTACCTATATCTTTAATTTTGTTCCCTGTGGTGCTACCTTCACAGCTAGGATGGGGGTGGTGCCCTGACCTGCCCTGCCCTCCCATCCTATTGCATTGGCCAGATGATATGAGAAAAGGCACTCATGATTTGTTGCATTGCATGTTTTCACCACAAGTTAGGATGTGACATTGGAATTTAGTAGGCCATTGGCATTGCCACAGCCAGGGTGAACCAAAAATAGTCCACCAAAATGAGAAATGTTTCTGGTGTATTCTACACAGATCAAGGATGATAATTCAATGACAAAATATGTGGTCATTCAGTTGCACAGTAACCAATGCAACACAAAAAAGACATTGCCGTGCAACAAAAAAGACACTACCAAGGTAAATCCAATAGGTAGGTACTAACAATGTCCTGGCAGATATATCCAATGGCCTCGAGCGTAGCTTCCTTGACCAGTTCAGTTGAAGCTGGATTCAAAACGTTGTTCTTTAATGTTGCTATCACATCCGACCACTGACCAACGGGCAGTTCGGCAACCGCTATATAGGCAACACATTGTGATGCAATACTGGGTCGAGTCGATTCTGTTCCAAGGCTGCTAAGCACCTGCATTTGTATGTGTTGGAGGTGGGTAGGTAGGTGGGTGAGTATTTTAAAATTAAAACGGCCACAGAACATTAATTCAAACTTAGGCCATGGGGAGGGGGGAAGCACATACCTACCTTATGTCTTAAGGAGGAACCTATCATAAAACTTAAATCAGCATTTTGGGAGTCAGACAAGTGAATTTCTTGACAAATTAGACATTTAGGACTGCATTATAGGTATTTGGCAAAAGCCATTTTCCCAGCTTTCATATTTCTTGGAAAAAAATTACCTACTAAAAATGTGATGGATAGCATAGCTTGTTGGGAGAATCAGTGCTGGTGGTGCATGAGCATGAACTCCACTGTCCAAGTCCAATCATGATGAAATAAATTGCTGAAGGAAGCATCAACAAAACTCATACTAGGATAATGACAGGAGCGGTTCTTCTTCTTTCCATGCTTTGCGTTTTCTACCTCTAAACTGGGACTGTTCTGAATAAGCTCTGCAAATTGCAGCTTTTGGCAATAAAAGCTGCTATAACTCCAAATGCAAAACCTGACTGTGTCACTAGCTCCAGCATCAAACTTTAGCTATTGGTGTAACTTTCCAAAATTTCATGGTTAAGACTCACTGAGATACAGGATCAATTCTGGGGAATGCGATTTTTATTGGTTTACTTAAGGCAGGAGCAGGAAGGGAAGGAGCTTCAGCTATGCAGACACCATGGGTCCTTCTAACACAAAAACAAAGAAAAGTCTATGATGGGAGGTCTTACATTTTTCTTGACATAAAGTTTGACATCTTCTGGAAAAGAGAGCCACCTCTGTTGAAATGCCAGTTTGACAGATGCATCTTTTGAAGTGAGCTGATTCTTCAACTGCAATCCAGCAGCCTGTCTGGCAACAGCACTGTTTCCACCATGATGGACAATATCAGACAGAGACTTGATGAACTCAGTCTGCGGAAAGAGAGAGATGGGATAACAAAAAAAATTATTGACAAAAGCCAAAGCACAAAAAAACAACAACAAAAGGAGGTCTTGTTTTTGGTGCACAGAACCACAGAGCAAAATCAACCAAGGAAGGCAGTTGAGTAGACAGGTTGGTAGGCTATGTGGAAGATCACCCATCTCCCTCCCTCCCTGCTCTCTCTCCCTCTCTGCTCTCTCTCTCCCTCCCTGCCTCCCTCTCTCCTTCAGATTCATCTCCAGGAGAGGTGAGGAAAGGAAAGTTCATTTTCTTGATGCATCTAGCCAGTTTGATGATTTGGGGAAGGGGTGGTGCCCCCTGTCATGAAATCTGGGGTGAAGCCTGGGTTGGCCATGCTGCATGGGGAGAAGAAATACCCAGGTATTCAACCATTTCAAAATACTCTTCTCCACTCATTCTCGTATTATGTATAAAATCCCTATCTATGAAAATCCTTAATTTCAAAGGCCGTTTTCGCCGCCTTTTCAAAGGCCGCTTTCGCCGCCGTCCTCGGTTTTGCCACACACGACCAAATTTGAAGCGTTGAATTCCATGGAAAAGAACAAAACGAAACAAAAGAACTGTGTGCGCCAATCGTGCCGCCCCTCACCTTCCAACAATGCTTGGTCAGTCACTGCGTCCGATTGAGCCGAATTTGAAAAATCCAGCAGTTGTGTTGACCTTGGCGACAGAATGAAAGGACAAAGACGCAGGCACACGCAGGATTTTTCTACTGGTCTGAAACAATTTCTTTTTTCCTTTGTCGTCTCCTGCCTCGCCCGCCAGCTGCGTTGTGGTGTTTTTGAAGGGAAAACTAAATGCGCAAAAATCTGTGTCATGGTTTTGATGACGGTGAACTTCAAGAGGAATTGCTTTTCGATCGTGTCTCACTGGGGCAACAGAGAAGAGTTGGGGTTCTGAGACAGCCAAGCATTGGAAACAGCAAGCAGTTCGAAATCCGACGCCACAGTCCTGCGCACAATTCATGCCTCATGGCAACGTGTTTTTCCTTCTTCGGCAATCTTCAAAAAGGTTTGCTGTCTGCACATGCAAAAAATGGACGACCACGGATCAAAAAAGACCCACGCACGGCCAATCATCCAAAAATGATTTGCACACACCTACGCACAGCTGAAAAGACCGACGCACAGCCAGAAAAGACCATTGCACACGACGCAGTCAAAAAGACCCACACAACAAAAATTGACCGAACCAAACCAAACAGGTTTGAGGTTCCATCTAACCTAACCTGTTTGGTGAGGTTAGGGGGTTAGGTCAGTGAGATTACGCCATCCCTGTGGGTCTTTATGAGCTTCGCTTGGGTGCTCATGGATCTTTTTCTAACTGTGCGTGAGTCTTTTTTGGCGATGTGTGGGTATGCGCAGGTCTTTTTTCGCTGCGTTGAGCGGGTGTCCGTGGGTGTGCAGGTAATTGATTTTTTTAGCAAACCCTTAAAATCATGCAGCCAGGTGATGCATGCTTGCAAATCGACGCCGTGGGGGTGATGATGCATTCCTTTGCTTTCATTCTGATTTGTGGGCCCAATTTGAACCAATGCAAACGCCTCGGTGTTGTCACATGAAACTGGAATTCATTGGAACGCAGAGTGAATTGTGTTTTTACGCTCTTGAACGTCAGGTGGTCAATTCATGTTAAGAGAATGTCATGATTTTGGTATGCGTTTTTCGGCCGCCTTCCTCATCACATCTGTCCCTCATCACATCTGTCACATCTTGGCCCAACATTCCCCGGCTTTAATATGCCTGCTTCGCGTTTGAAAATTTCTTGCAAAAGCAGCTGGATTTTTCGCATTTGCGCGCTGTCGCCTTCCGAGTTCCGGCATCCTTTGCTGGATTCAGAGCATTTTCGCTTACTCGAGAAAAAATGTTAAATATTTCAAATTGAGATGAGGTGGATGCGATGGCGTGAATTTCGCGATGAGGTGGATGCTGCAGAAAGGATGCGTCGGCCTGTTTCACCGAACATGTCTCAATGAATTGGTGTCGCGTTTTGGTTGTCAGTGCATGCTTGGTGATGGAAACTGCCATTTCAGAGCGTTCACACTTTTTTGTCGGTGAATTTTGCCTCTGGCCAAAGCTACTTTCTTCCAACAAATCACGAACAAAAAAGACTTCGAGAAACTGGGAGGGAACAAACCGGACACAAACCAATCGACACGGACACAAACCAATCCAGACGCAGATGGCCAATGCATGGCAGTAACACAGATGGCAGTACCTAACAAGCCTGTGTACTAAATGGTGAAAAACTCCCCCCAAAACTAGCATAAGGCCTTGATGCATTGGTCCAATCAATGCAGAGAAATCAATAAAATGATAATTCCACTCGCAACAGCTGAACACCAAAAACGATGAAGAAGGAGAAAAAGGCAGCTTCCAGAGGCTGGAGGCATATTTTTTCCACAATTCACTTCCGCGCACCAGGTGCTCTCAACAGCCAATCCCGTCGTCTGAAATCACAACGTCATCAATTTTGGTATTTTGTCTTGCCATCGCTTTTTGCCATTTCGCATATTTGCCAGTTGCCACCGCTTCGCAACCCTTTCTTTGATCACAATAGGGTTAGGGAGGTTGGGTTAGGTAAGGTTAAGTTAGGTTTAGAAAATTAGATGTTGAAATTGGCTTGAATTCCCGACAACCAAATTTGAGGCGTTTGCAGAAGTGGATTGGGGTAAAAAATTATGCAGGCTCGGAGGCCTCAAGTGGACACACATCGCCGAAACGCAGTTGCGGCCGAAGGCCGCAGTGGGGCGAAGCCCCACTTGTTATGTATAAAAACAAATAAACCTAGTATTTTTATGGAAATAGGTATGACAAAATTTAAAATTGTCCCATCGTACCTTCCGTCCCATTGTTCCTGACTCTCCCCTACCTTTCTTTTGTGGGGATTTCTGAATAGAACAGCAATTACTTGCACAAATAAATACTGTGCAATTACTTGCACAGTTAAAAACCAAAGAATTGAAATCAAAAGCAAGTGCCGAGAAATCTAAGAACAGGATTCAACCGCAAAAAATCAAAGAGAAGAAAATTGTAAAAATGGCAGGGTGTGCAGCAATAGCAGTCCAAAAGAAACATGGGGGGAATTGCAATAAATGTATTGGGATTGGAGTTGCATATTTCTTGTAAAACAGATCTACGGCAGCCTGCAATCTCTATATATAAAAGAGGAGCCGATATTTTTGTGACAGCATGGACTTTTTGCTTTCCGAGCCACAGCGCGCAATCATTGGCAGGTTATTTCCAGACCACCAGGCCATCCACTTGGTGGCTGTGTGTCGGCAACCGGATGCCTTGTAACGAGACATCTGCGAACGCCCTATATGGCATGCGGAAGAGGGATGGGGAAATTCTTGCATAGTGTAGCTCTTATTATGGTCGGTATTGCGAAAATGTCCCCTTTAGAAAGTTGTTCAGATGGATTTTTAACATTTTTTTTTTTCGACAAAAATCAACACCCCAAAAGATGCTCTCCTGGCTTTCCATTTGCTAAACTTTTGCTGAGTTGCCAGCGTGTTCCACTTGGATTCGGTGAGATAGCGGCAAACACCGGTCAGTGCGACCTCTCCGGAACACCCGAACAGCTCCAGGCCGAAGCCACAACCATCTGTGTTGCCAGTTTTTCGGTTGTTGCCAACACGGAGGAAACCGGACAGAACTATTGAAATTACGTGGCTTCTGTATTGCTTCCTGACAGGCAGAGTCGTAACCAAAGGGCTATTTCCCCCGAAATGTCTTATTGCAGAAAATATAATCGTATTGAAGCCAAGAAATAATGCAAAATGGCGATTCCACCATTTCATTTGCTGTAATTTTGTGTGTTTTTTGCTTTCTTTGTTCTGCCAAAGCCCCTCTTCATTTTTGCCGCGGCTTAAAGAAAAATTTTCAGCAGTGTTACAATAAAGTGTGGAAGCCAACGTTGATTTTTGGTCATCCTGGTGGGAAATTTAGCCTCCTAAACACGAATAGGCCTATTGCACCAGTAATGAACCCCAAAGTTCAAAACTTTCTTCAGCTTCTAGGGAGCTCCGCCGCACGAATCGCCGCCACGGACTCAATCTGCCCCTTGGAACCCCGCTGGGGCTCCGATCCAGACCCCGATTACCTGCTGGCAGGATCCGCCCCCATGCATATTTTTTCCCCAATCCACTTCCGTGGACAGGCGCATCGCATCAGCCAATTCCGTCGTCTGAATGTGTGACGTCATCAATTTTGGGATTTTTGCCTCACCACCGCTTTTTGGCATTTGGTATGCTGTAACGGTAGGCATGTTGAATGTGCTAATTTCTTTCTTTTTTCTATTCCTCTAGGTGGGTGGGGGGGTTATTAAAGATTTTTTAAGATTAGACTTCTGATTTCACATCGGAAGCTCAGATTTCAGTGGTGCTGGCAGAGAGTCCGGTCACATGTGTGAGAGGACCAGTCAAGTTTGATGGATGGCTGATGATGCCAAAGATTTACAGCAAGAGGTTGGCTGTAAACAAAGGGGTTGCAATCTTTTGATAGAGATTGCAGGACAAAGGTGATTGGGAAATTTCAGAGCCAAAGTTTCCAAGATCAAGTTTGTTGGAATTGCTTGATGGTTTGGGGCTTGGAAGGACTGTCAAGCTAAAAGAAGCAGTTAGAAAGACTGAGAAATAGACGACGAGTGGAGAAGTTTTCAGGAAACGAGCGGAGAAGTTTAGAATCGATCAGGAGTCAGGGTGGTGGTTTTCGAAGCAGACCGTGAAGAACAGTTGTCCAGAAGGATCAATAATTTTGTGAATGTTTGTATTCTCAGTGCATTATCAACATGATTGTTTTGTATTGATGAGTGAATTATTTACTTACCTAATACTTTTGTTCCTTTTATTTCTCGTTTAATAAAATTTAGGTTCCTCCAAGGTGATTGAAGTTAGTCATCATAAACTTGATTGGGCTGGTGTTAAAAGCCTATAGATTCAGATTAGGGGTAGGATTTGAGCTGAATCTTTTGGGATAAGTGAACTACTGACAAGAAGAAAGAAGGGACTGAGTGAGAGGTAAGGAAGACTACTGACAGAATAGAGGAGGTAAGTGTCCTTCACGTTACACATGGCGACCGTGACAGGACACGCGTCAGAAGGGGGCAGGATTCCCATAGAGGTGAAGGATAAAGAGGGCTTAAGTGAGGGATATTTTCCATGTGTACGTGCGACATGGAAAAGCTGGCAGGGAATGATCCCATTGGAAATAGTGCCAGATACAGATGCATCCAGGACAGTGATGAGAAGTGGTTTATTTAAGAGATATGGTGGTTATGTTAGGAAGGAAGAAAAGGAGATTGTGATGGTCGACGGTAGGAGAATCGACGATATTGGTTGTGCGGAGGTGGAATTGATATTTTGGGGAGGGAAATGGAAAGGGAGAGTTTTGGTTATACCGGATGTCAAGACTGCGGATATGATTTTGGGAAGGGATATAATGATGGCATTGGGAATGAATATGGAAAATTGGAGACAGGATAGATGTAGGGCTCAGGGTAGTGATGCAGAAGTTGAGGTTAGGGTTGGAGAACCAGAAGTGATGAGGCAGCTAGAGTCAGATTTTGGGAAACGGGAAGCAGGTGATGGTGCGGTAGAAGTGGTGGAGCAGTTGAGGAAGAAGGCAGAAGCTTTGGAAAGTGAAGAGGGAATAGAGCTGGAGAACATAAAGGACAAAATGTCTTGGTTGTGGAGAAAGGTAGAGTATTTGGATTATTTGGAAGGGAAGGGTTTGTTGGAAGGAGGAGTTGGAACTAATGTTGAGCATAAGGCCATCCTTCACGATGTTGAGAGAAGAATTGAAGAGATAAAGGAAATGTTAGTGGAGTCAAGGAGACAGGATTTGGTGGAACAAGGAGGTCATGGTGAAGGAGACAATTGGGTAGGCGAGGGTGCCCCGTTAAAACTAGCCCAGAAGGAGAAAGGAGAGATGTGTGTGAAGGAGCAGAGTGCTGAGATGATTGTGGAGCAGAGTGTTTCAGTGGAGGTGGAGTGTGTGAAGAAGTGTAGTGAAATTAGTTTGGGAAAGAAAGACGGCTTGACTTCAGAGAAAAGAGGAAAAGAAGTTGTGAGCAAGATAGGTGAGGGAAGTCGTTCATCAGATAATAGTTGGTTTGAGGATTCAGGGCTGGCGGAATTTATTGCAAGGATTTGCAAAGAGGTGAGCTCAAGCTGCTCAGGGGGAGAGCATGAACAAGAAAAGTGTTGTTAGATGAAGGGAGAAAGGAGGATATGGCAATGACAATGAGAGAGGGCAGTTGGTGGGACAAAGTCAGAGTGAACAGGGAATGGAAGATGTCAGTGTCATGGAAGAGGAGAGGAGCCCAAGGACAAGAAGGTTGTCAGAAGGGTTGAAACTGGTGGTGGTCTGAAAGGTTGGGAGGTTACAGGGTTAAATTGGGGTTAGAACAAGAAGATAAGTGGTGTAGGAAGAAGGAGGGAGGGGAAGTGGGCGCAGACAGGGAAGAAAGATATTTGGGAAGTTGGCACAGAGGACCAAAGTGAGAATGTGGTGTCGGAAAGGAGTAAGGAAGGGGAAGACGGGACACCCAAAAAATGTCCCAGAACGAGAAGTTGCGTGTTGAGGAGTGAGTGGTGGTTAGATGGCAGCGGATGGTTAGTGGTGAAAGGTGGAGAAGTAAGAAGGAGCTGAGGAAAGGGCAACTGGTAAGTGTGGAGTCAGAGGAGAGTGATTCAAGGAGGAGGGAGAGAGTTAAGGAGGTGTCAGTGAAAAGGGTGGAAAGAGGGAGAGAGTTAGAGGTCCAAAAAGGTGTGGTGTCCGTGAGAAGAGTGGTAGAAGGTTTGCAAGAAATGGTTGGAAAATGTAGAAGTTTGCATGAAGATGAAGGTGGCGGGAAGTGGGAAAATGGACGGCATTGGAAATTGGAGATTGGGAGCAAGGCCTATGGTAGTGGAGTTTTGGGGTTGGCAAGGAGATGGCCGAAACTGGGGATAGGATAAATTTCTAGTTGGGACTGTGGGATATGTCCTCACTTCAGTTGTTTTTTTTTTTGGTAGGCGAGGGCATCCCGTGAGAAAACTTGCCCGACGGTTTTTTGCAAATTGCGGTTTTTTTGCGGTGGACCATTGTTTTTTTTTTTTTTGAAGAAGAAGAAGATCTCATTGGGAGATCTTAAGGTCCCATTTTTTTGTGAGAGATGAGATTTGTGATTCAGGATTTAAAAGTTGGTTTTTGTGTTTTGAAGAATTTGTGTGGTTTAAATTTGGAGAAGGTTTTGCATCTGATTTGGGCAGATGAAAAGATATATTTAAGGGTAGGCAAGGGCAACCCCAGGGAAAACTTGCCCAGAATCTACCTAAGGTGATTGGAGGTATCATATTTTGCTTGGTTCTTCTGTTGTTTGGAAATGTACTTAATGTGACAAAAGTGTTTATGTTGTCTATGTTAATGTTTACATGATTAAATTTGTAAGGATTTATGAATAATCATTGGATTTTGTGAAATTTTATGTGAATATTGATTGGATATAATAAAATCTCTTTGAAATGATGTATTTGTTTGTTGAGTTTGTTGTTTTGTTTGGTTGGAAATGGTAATCACTGAAAAGTTGAGGAAAAGAACAACTTTTTGTGAGGTGAGGTAAAATTTGAGCAGAAGAGGTGAGAGTGAGTGCAGACAAGAGAATCTAGAGGGTGTAGGAAGAGGCAAGAAATTAGCACATTTTGAGGGGGGGAGTGTGTAACGGTAGGCATGTTGAATGTGCTAATTTCTTTCTTTTTTCTATTCCTCTAGGTGGGTGGGGGGGTTATTAAAGATTTTTTAAGATTAGACTTCTGATTTCACATCGGAAGCTCAGATTTCAGTGGTGCTGGCAGAGAGTCCGGTCACATGTGTGAGAGGACCAGTCAAGTTTGATGGATGGCTGATGATGCCAAAGATTTACAGCAAGAGGTTGGCTGTAAACAAAGGAGGTTGCAATCTTTTGATAGAGATTGCAGGACAAGAGGTGATTGGGAAATTTCAGAGCCAAAGTTTCCAAGATCAAGTTTGTTGGAATTGCTTGATGGTTTGGGGCTTGGAAGGACTGTCAAGCTAAAAGAAGCAGTTAGAAAGACTGAGAAATAGACGACGAGTGGAGAAGTTTTCAGGAAACGAGCGGAGAAGTTTAGAATCGATCAGGAGTCAGGGTGGTGGTTTTCGAAGCAGACCGTGAAGAACAGTTGTCCAGAAGGATCAATAATTTTGTGAAGTGTTTGTATTCTCAGTGCATTATCAACATGATTGTTTTGTATTGATGAGTGATATTATTTACTTACCTAATACTTTTGTTCCTTTTATTTCTCGTTTAATAAAATTTAGGTTCCTCCAAGGTGATTGAAGTTAGTCATCATAAACTTGATTGGGCTGGTGTTAAAAGCCTATAGATTCAGATTAGGGGTAGGATTTGAGCTGAATCTTTTGGGATAAGTGAACTACTGACAAGAAGAAAGAAGGGACTGAGTGAGAGGTAAGGAAGACTACTGACAGAATAGAGGAGGTAAGTGTCCTTCACGTTACAATGCGTGCAGTGGGGAAAGTGGGCCGGTTCGGTCCGGTTCGCCGAACCGGCCTGCCCGGACGCGAATTCAAGAAATGAGTACGCGTTTGGGCCTATCCCGATTTTGCGCGCATCGAAAATGGAAAAATAAAGCTAATCTAAACAAACCTAACCTGTCTAACTTACCAAACCGACTCTAGCCAAACCTAACCTGACCTAACCTAGCCTTTTCCATTGTTTCTAGCGTTTTTACCCGTTTTGGAGGGTCGGAACTTTAACACGGAGTTAGATGGAAAAGGGCCCAAACGCGTAATCATTTCTAAAATTAGCTGCCCGGACGGTTCCAGTTCGGCGAACCTGCCCTATTTTAATCATAGCGAACCGGCCCCTAATTAGCATTTGACTAGATCTCTCGAGAAGTCGAGAATTGAGTTTGACAAGAATTAAGAATTGTTCAAATTCCTGGTTAGTAAAATATGCATTTATGTTATCTTTGATTCTTATTTCTGCATATTACGTAGCCAGAAGCAAAAAATGTGCAATTTACCACCGTCCGGTCTCACCGCCATGCCCTGGCCATCTGCACATGGGCAACTAACTCCGGCTTCCCCGATTCCTTTTTGGCCCTTTTGGGGAGGCCGCATGCCGGAGTGCCCTTTTGATGGAAACGCGAACCGGCCCAAGTTCAGTTCCACTTTCCCCACTGCGATGTGTGCCACCGCTTCGCAACTCTTTCATGGGTCGCAATATGGTTAGGTAAGTTCACGTTAGGTTAGGTTAGGTCAGGTTAGGTTAAGTTACGTTTATAAAATTATATGTTGAAATTGGCTGCAATTCCCATCAACCAATCAGAGACGCGCTTGCGGAAGTGGATTGGGGGAAAAATATGCCGCCACCATCCATACCTGGACTACTGGCAGGGTCCGGCCCCAAACCCCCTGGGTCGGAGCCCATATCCTTTCCTGAAAAGTGTCTGCCCCTACCAGAAAAGATCCCTGGTTATGCGGCCCTGCTGCCAGGCTGGGCCGCACCGCATAACCAGCCCATGTTTTGAACCTGTATACTGGTGTTCTTTGTAGTGTAAAATGTGTTGATGCGCTGCGGATCTCCCGTTTAACGTCTCTCCTAAGGAGTTCAGGGACTTGGCAGCTAAGGCCTCTCTCAGCAGCACAACAGGGATACGAGGATGGTTTTCCTTCCATCACTGTCCTTGACCAACATTGACTTTTCGGCATTACCTTGACAGTCGCTCTTGTGTTGGGAAACAGACCAGATGAATTTAGACTTCCATCAGACAAAAGGCTCCGTCGCTGCTATTGAGATATTTGAAGTGTAGGTATGGCGCCGACTTCGTATTGACTCCGTGTCCGATAATCTCCTCGCAGGAAACTCATCCGATTTCACAAGAAACGCTACCAAATGACGCTGCGCTAAAACCCTCCATGAAACTGGACATAATTCACACCTTAAAAGCAAATAGCAAACCTTACCAAGAAGTGAAATCATGGACGGAAAACATTTGCCGAATTAACGGGAGCGTTCCGGAAACAATCACCTCCAATGATACTTGCGCTGTGCGCACGTCATTTGAGCCCCATTTTTCGACCCACCACCATGTGCAATTATTTTACAGGCACCGTTTACTGGTAGCCCGGCAGGGCCGGGCGCAGCCCGGCTAGTTAAGAATAAAACAGGTAGGGGAAGCTGTGATCCTTCCTCAACACAGGTACAATCATTCATTCAAACTGCAACATTCAAGATCAAGTCCCACTGCTCAGATTGACCTTTATTGGTCGAGAGATAGGTAGGTGGCGACTTGCGAGGAATGGAAATCCCCTGTGGTTTTTTTCTGCGAGTAGGTGGGTCCACTCGATCTACCTCCTCGGAAAAACTGAAAACCGCAGAGGATTTCCATAACACGAGACCTACGAGTTTTTCTCCACCGACACCGTTATGAATCTGGAAAAATAATTTTTGAAAAATACCTATGGACACATGGACACAATGCCGACACATTTGGGGTGTAGGTATTTTGGCATGGTACCTATTTTCATGCAGACGTTTCTGCTGTAGGTACCTAGAACGTTTCTGCAATATTGTCACATGTTGTTGATAGAACGTGATGTCCTCGGCTCCTCATCAGGTGCTGACACTAACCAGACGATTCAGCACCTGATGATGGTGACGTGTGATGTCCTGAAAGCGTTGTGCAGCAACTAGCAATGGCAATTTCAACGGAGATCAACGTCAACGTTTACCAGAATGGTAAACCACTCTTCGTACCTATCTGGTGAAATCATCTCCGAATTTCACAACCCCAAAAGGTTTCAGTTGTGATCTGAAAATTGCTTTACTTGGAAGTAGATTTAATATTACTCTCTTTAATCCTGACAACATCTGGTGGTACAACAAATTTAGAGGAAAATTGAATGTTAGTACGAACAGGCATTTTTTTTATTCAATAACGTGATTGGCAGAGGCCATACCTACTTGTGTAGCAAATAAATTTGTTTCCAAAGAATTGAACTTGCTTTTGCTTTTCTGCGATGAAGGAATACCTCTCATTTTTACTTGGCTGCCTACACGTGTAGAATAGGCAGGTATGTGATATGTAGAGTTTTTCACGCTCACACACCCCGTTGAGAAGAGTAACTTGTCCTACCGGTGAGTAACTTCTTCGAGAAGAGTAATTTTGTTGGTGGGAATTAGCATTTTTTTAAATTTTCCTCCTCCCTTCCCTACAACTTAAAGAAGAGTGTCTGTACAGGTTCTCAGAGAGTTGTTCAAACAAAATAACAGGAAAGGATATTTTAACAGACAAGTATTAACAAAGAGAATTATAACAATTGAAAGAGTAGCACAGCCCACATCCCCAACGCTATCAGCCTTTAGTCTCAGCTTACCAAATTGGATTGAGCTGCAAGTTCTAAAAACTTTAGTGCATCTGCCAATTGGTTCTTGTCTAAAAATAAATAAAACAGAAATTTTTCACAATTATTGTCAGATCTGAAGATCTGATATAGCCCTGCGCAAAAGTGGAAGTCCAGTGGTAGTATAACTAACTGAAGTGCTCCAATGCAATGCAATGCATTTCATCCTGGCAGGCAACTTAAGATACAAAAACAGGGTGATAGTTTCAAGGTTTAACTTGAGCTGAAGTGAAAGATCTCATGATGAGATGGAGATCAGATCACATTGCTGGTTATTCCTGTCTCACCTCACTTCACTTATTCCAACCCAAAAAACAAATACCTACCTGGGTCCACCTGGAGTTGCACCAAATTGTTGGAAGCAGTCAATTATTTTTCAATTATTTTCAAGCATGCAGCAGAGTGAGGATGTGCCATACAAGTGGACACATTAGCTGTTTATTATCCCACACCAGCGCACATTCTCTACATTTCCTGGCCAAAATGGGCAGTTTGCACCACCCAGCATTCACCTCACCTGCAGCTGATCAGCACTGCCATTTCAACGCTTGTGGGGTCAAAAACTCGTAACATTTGACCAACCACCAACATTATTTTATTTGAATCCAAGAAATAAACCACCCAGTATTGAGATTTTTCTGTGTGAAACTAGGGAATTCCACTCAAGGTTTTCCAAGACGAATGAGAACCAATCCAATGGTGCATATCTGCCAGACACAAAGCGAACAGCCTTTTTTTGGATTCTCTCCAATGTTTCAATTAAATTCACACCGTGATCAATTATCTTGGAAAACAATGGAACGATATAACGTTTCGGAGTGGTTGACAAAAGGGTTCATCATTAGGTCAACATAGATAATCACATGATCGATCACTCACGTCCTTCTGAACAATAGGGTTGACTCTTGACTGCAAGCTCCAGTGGCAAAACAAAAAATAAGTCCAGAATGTTCGATCAGTAATCTGTGTGGGAGCACCAACAATCTGGGACCTTATTCAAGTCAACCTGGTAAATTTAGAAGCTGTAAAGCTAGCAGCTTCTAAGCTGCTAAGCTAGCAGATTCTGAGCACGACAATTTTAGCAGGTTGGAATCAGACCACAAACAGGATGATGCAGGACACAAGATATATTCAAATTCCGGATTCGACTGCTGATCGAAATGCTCTGAATCAAACATGTGAAGGCAAAGAATCAATCACCTTTATTGGCTGCAACAAGTCAGCTAAACTCGTGGTCTGGTGGGTAGGTTAGGGGTCCCAGCCACTTTTTAGCAAATATAATAGGACATATAGGACAAATTTTCCTATTTTATAGGACATTATAGGACAGCTTGGATGCCAAAATATAGGACAATTATAGGACTCTTGACACCTTTTTTGCTTGACCAACTTCCTGCCCAAAAGGCAAAAAGTGTAAAAATCCCACCCATCTTCCACCCACTTGTTTTTCTTTTCAGTATTTGCCTTTTAAATTATATGCTTAATTTTAAATCAACAATTCACAAGTAAACTGGACATCAAACACGAAAGAGTAATGTGATTATGTAAATGCTACAGGGCCAGTGCTACATAGTACAAAATAAGCTAGGACTGTTTTTATGCAAACTTTTTCTTGCCAGATAGGGCCCTACTCTCTGAGATTACTAAACTGAGGAAAAGTATAACTGAGAATTTGTTTCGAAAATGATTATAGCCCATTTTCACCTGAGCACTCAACAGGGTTGAGCATAGGGGGGGGGGTAGGGGGGGGGTCCCCCCTGGCCTTCGGCCGAGGTTACCTCCCAGCCTTTTTCCGAGGTTACCCTTGGCCCCTCGGAAAAAGGTACCGTCGGAAAAAGGTGGAAAAGAGTCCTGATGTGTGCACTGTGCAGGGCACACACCAGGACTTCAATAGGAGCAAAGTTTCTTTGTACTTTCTGTTTTGATTCCTCTGCCGGAAAAAGGCTAGGGGGGGTAACCTCTGCCTTTGGCCGAGGTTACCCCCCCCTACCCCCCCCCTAGAATGTTGCTGTCAAAGTCCTTCCTGGGTGTGCCCTGAACACACCAGGAAGGACTTCAATAGCAACATTCTGTT
>JASGXE010009556.1:0-16065 GCA_030068105.1 Sinentomon sp. SZTP_YWyxl
CAAACTGATTTTCACTTATAATCTTGTATTTGCTTAAAATTTTTGCTATTTGCTGCTGAATTTCCTTTTCTACTATTTTCCCTATCGTTGGTAATATGGATATAGGCCTGTAGTTCGCTACTAATGTCTTATCACTGTTTTTATAAATCGGAATCACCTTAGCTTTTTTATGGATTCGAGGAAACTTACACGTATCCAAAACAGCATTTATTAACACAGATATGGGTCTTAATAAAACTTCTCTATTTTCTTTTATCATGGTGATTGTTAAATGATCTTCATAACAAGTTGTATTGTTTTTTAAGGATAGGATGCGTTCATTAACATCTTCCTCAGTGACAGGGAGTAAACCTGCAGTATTAGCCACGATCACAGTGGTCAGGTTTTGATCAATGTTTAGGTTGCTTGATACTCCTGGTGACAAATGTGCAGCAATATTAACAAAGTACTCGTTAAAATTATTTGCAATTTGGTTCTTATCATTCAATAATGTATCCAAGTTATTCCATTTTTTCATTTCCTCAGGAATGTGCATAGCCCTTCCGGATCTTCCCATTAGCTTATTTAGTTGCGACCATGTCTTGCGCATGTTATGTTTGGTGTCTTCTAATTGTTTTTTGTAATAATAATAATAATAATAATGATAGTGAGGCAAAAAACAAATTACGGTTGCAGTACTCAGTCAACATGCGACACTCTCATCCAGCAGAAGCAGGAATAAATCCATCATCGAATAGATGTACGTCAACAAAACTCCTCGACGACCAGCAAAAGCAGAAATAAATCCATCAGAAAGATTTGAATAAATGAGAATTCAGTCCTGATTGGAAATTACCAGCAACAAAAATGCCAGTGCCAGTTATTTTAAAATCGGCATCACAAAGTAAACACCTAAAAATAAGCTAGATAAAATGAGGGAGTGTTGCATGAAGCACCACAACCACAAGTTTGGGAAAGAAAATAACAAAACACATTTAATATGTGTTCATCCAAAATGAAAATATCAAAATTGGAAGAAATTAACAAGGGTTGGGGCAATGTGTCAGCAGTGCTGGTTGAATTATGCCCCAGCCATAATTCAACGCACTGAAATTCTAGGACCCACCTGGGTCGATTCCACTGTATATCCATTGTTCATAGGTACTCATCGCATCTTTCACCTGCCTCAATCATGAATCACTAGCTGAGTCACCATTGAAAATTTCTCAACAATGAGCAATGACAAGACTAGTGATTCATGCTCCAAACTCCGTGCAATGGTGTTCGGAAGACGCCTAAAAGTGGGCATAGCATAGTGGGCAACTTGTATGTGCTAACTCAGTTGATAGAGTGTGCAAGAGGTGAAGGACGGGGGTTTAGTGTGGTATTTGTAGATATAAAGGGAGCGTACGATAGAGTGAGGTGGCGAGATGTGTGGTCAAGATTGCGAAAGGTGGGAGTCTGTGAACGTTTCGTGAAACTTCTGCAAGAATTGTATGCTGGAAGTGTGTATGATTTTTACTGGGAGGGTGTAAATGTGGTGGGTGTCGAATGCAAATCTGAGTTGCGCCAGGGTTGTCCTCTCTCGCCCTTGCTTTTTATATTGGTTTTGGGTGAGTTGGAGGAACGTGTGCACAGCTTGCGAGGGCGTTATGGTTTCAGGATTGTGGATTGGGCAGGTGATATGGGTGGTTTAGAATTGCCAATTTCAGGATTGTTTCTTGCAGATGACATAGTCTGGTTTGGGGAGACTGCTAAGGATTTAGTTGGTTTAATGTCTGAGACGGTGCTGTTTGGCGAGGAGAAGGGATGGCTTTTCAGTGAGGAGAAGACTAAAATGATGACGTTTGCTGGGAATGCATGTGAGTCTGTGAAGGTTGGTGACTGGGAGATTGAGAGAGTGCATAATTACAAGTATCTGGGTGTCGACTTTGCGGACAAGGTGTGACGTAAACTCCTAATGATCTTAATGACAGGACTAACCTCTTTACCAAACCACGGATCGTATCTTTCTTCAATAGGTAATTATTGTTCGTCCACCTCTTCCTCTAAGCAGCTCACTTTCACTCCACTGGCATTACCATCACAAAGCCAAAGAATACCTACCTATTAGCTAAAGGCCCGTATGACTTCACAAGCAAGGCCCGTATGACTTCTCAACCTAAGTTTATTCATGGTAATAAAAATATAAAGATGGTTAGGTTAGACAATAAAGACTTTCTTCAAACAACAAACAAGGTTATTCAAAACAATACATCACTTGAATTAAGCACTGGGATCCTCCAATGACAGCTTCCTCCTTCTTTCCTCCCGTAGGTGTCCGATCTCAATCTCAAATTCTCTGTCCACAGGACTCCACTGTCAGAAACAGACTTCACTGTCTAGGTTGTTCCGGTTGCCACGGAACCTTCCACCAATTAATGCTCAACAACACACCTGGCTCCTCCTTCGCTCTGTGTGCTTTCCCAGAACCCTTAAATGTCTTTGACGACAAAGGTGATTTCGCTGGGCACTTGCCTTCACTTTCACCTCCCAGCTGGACTTGGACACTTTCGAGCCAAATCTGAGTCCCAGCTTCTTGGATCACACCACCCAGTCTCCCATGGGTTGCTCGTGTGTCTCTGGTGCTTGTGTCCTTTCCCTCAGCTGTGTGGATCCTGCTTACTGCTCGAGGATACCCCCTTCACCTCTGCAGGTCCATTCATCACAACCAGTCAATAATAAACAGAGCCCCACCCCTCCCACCTAGAGGAATAGAAAAGAAAACAATTAGATTGACATTCAACCCTGTTCGGTTCGCCACAAAGGCTGATTACTTGGAGAGCCATGTAACGGCCCTGAAATGCAAAGCCAGAAGGCTGGGAGGGATGACCAAGGCAATGGGAAGATGGACTTTGTGTAGGGCAGAGATGATGAGATGGATGTGGAAGGGGGCTGTGGTGCCAGTGCTTACCTACGGTCAGGAGGTGCTGTGCTTCGGGAAGGATGCTGAGTCATTGCTGGATTGTGTGCAAAGAGATGTGGGATTAAGGGCGCTTGGAGGGTCCAGGTTGGTGGCACAAGCTGGCTTGGATGGTGAATGGGCATGCGCAAGCTTTGGAGTGAGGGAAGCAAGAGCTAAGATTGGGTATTTGTATCGGCTGCTGTAAATGGACCAGGTTTGTGTTGCGAAAAAGGTTTTTCTGTATGTCCAGCGCATGGGAAGTGGGACTACCTGGCAAAGAAGGATTTGTCGAATTGAGCGATGGAAGGGTTGCTTGAGTTGGGGCAGAAATATGGATATAGAGTCGGAAGCTTGTTGCGTGCGGAGAGAAAGGTGTGAAATTGAGAAAGAGCAGTGGAGGCATTGGAGGGTGCAGGTGTCCTTGAAAAGTTCCCTGAGATGGTTTTCTGCAAAAGATCAAATGAGGTGGGATGGATTGTATGATGGTTCTTGGGGGAGTGATCTGCTGTTTAGAGCCAGGGTTGGTGCATTGGAGACTGCTAGAAGACTCAGATGGGTTGAGGGAAAGGAGGAGTGTAGGCTTTGTGGAGCAGAGTCAGAAGACTTGCCGCATGTTTTGCTTTGGTGCCGGGAATTGGCGGTAGAGAGGAGATCGGTTGGTTGGGAAGAGATGACAGGTGAAGATGTGTGTGGTCAAAATGAGGCTGCTGTGGTTTGTGATCGTTTGGTAATTGGGAGAGAGGATGAGAAGAGTTTGTGGGTGGAGCAGGTGAAGCGTTATACACCGAATGACCTTTACAAGAATGACCATTGGTGTTGACGCTTTCTTCACCTATTGACGTCAATGACTTTTCTTCAACAACCCGTCACAAGTTTCGTAAGTGTTCACCTGTCGCCAATCTCTTCCGTTTGGGACGTAGTCACATGGCTTAACAATACTGCGACGGGGATGTCATCTTTCTCTTCATGAGGAGTTTGGAAAATTTGCACTGCAATGGCCCCGAGGAAAGACTCAGTTGTTCGTTTTGAGTAACGTACTGTTGACTGCGTATTGTGAGAGTGTTCTTGATATGCACTGATCATTTTCTATTTTCTTTTCCCTCACTTGCTTCCTTTTCTCATGGAATTGTATGCGTGTTGTCTGGTCTGAGATGTGATTTCATTACAATTATTTTTCAATCGTAAGCCTTGTGTTTTCTCTTCTCTGACAAAATGGTTGTGGAGTGAACTTCAAACCAAAGCCTAATGCTCTGAAATGGTGGGCTGAAATTTTGGTGACGTTGGTGAGCTCCGGTGCAAGAAATAAAATCAAATTAACAAAACATCGAGTGAACCAAGTCAATTTTGGTTCTCTTCCAAAGCCTCTCATCGACTGGGTATCCGGCATTCTTCAATAATCAATCTTACCTCTTCACAGGGAGTACAGTAGTTGTTGGACTTGTCTATCAACGCAAATTATCTCAAAAAGACCGACTGACATCAACACTTTTTTTCTTATACTCCTATGATCCCCTCGGAGAGGAGTATCCACTTCGGTACCGTCAGTCGGTCACGTTAATTATATTGGTGGTCGTCTGAGGACTGAAGTTCACTTAATTCAAGTCAAAAGTTCAAGAAATTGACCTAACGCATTTTAGAGTGTAAGAGGACCTTTTTCTCTCATTTCCTTTGCACTCTGCCGGGTCGCAACGACCATGTTGCGGATCACTGTGGTGAAGAAAGCGGAGTGCTTCGGTTGTTCCAAGTATCGATCATAATGATCCAGATTGTCCTGCAGCTTCAGCGTAAGACTGTCGCAATTTGAACAGACAACTTCCAAAATCTGTTCCTCTGTCGGAGTGGACAACGACTGACTGGTCAACCAAGCATCGATCTTCGAAGAGAAATGGTTTATTATCCCTCTGATGTTTGCAAGACTGACTTGTCAATTTCATCGCACTCTCCTTGAAAGGACTATCACTGGACGAATATCGCAGGGCCATCGAATAGAGATTGTCAAATACGGTCTGAAGCCTGACGATCTCATAGTAAAGCTGATCGTAGGTGGCCGGAGATGGCAGAAATGTGTCGCCGTAGGTTATAAACAGATTGAAGGCATTTATGACCTGTACAGAAAGCAGAAAGATGTCCATCTTTTTTGCAAGGTGACTCTCGTTGGACACCATGAAGCGTAGGATTGCAAACATGGATGACCATAGCCGTGGCCAGTGGTAGCCGAGACGGACACTTCTTCTGATAGCAGAGTATCCGATGGATAATGCCGATGCAGTGGAGGTGGAGATCGTACGGGAAGCGCTTCATCAGGTGACTCACTATGAACTCGGACATGAGATCTAAAAGAGCACACCCAAGTGGTTGGGGTTGATTACACGGTGCTATTACTGCCTTCCGATGCCTCATTGGCTGCTGGTGTAATTGGACCCTGAACACCAAATTTGAATCGTACATGAACGAATTGGCGTACTGATCATCAATGATGCAGGTTAGAATCACAAAGCAGAGGCGGGCTGTGTTCGAAAGCGTTTCGGAGTTGACATCCTGCGTTATGGTAGAGCAGTATTCGAGGAAGGTGACTAGTAAATTATAGGGCTGTTCCGAGCATACACCATCCGTTGATTCAACTTGTTCCTCGCTTGACGTCGCTTTCTCCTGAACAGGGTCAACGGTCGAAGTTGACATTTTTCTATCGCCATTCGAAGCCGTGTCCGCTTGCATCGAGGGCAGCGATGAGAACGTCTGCAAACGCGGTTGACTCGTCGTGAGGACCCCGATGAAATTCCTATTCAGGTGGATGACCTCGTAGAAAGCCAGGAGCATAACGTCGTTCATCCTCAACTCCTCGATGTTGACTGAGTTCTCATCTGTTTTCTGTTTTTGTATATTTATTGTGCTTCCAAAAATACGGAAAATGATCGTTTGTAAATGCATAACAAATTTCAAAAACAATGAAGGTTAGCTCCAGGCAGCAACTTACCAAGCCGTTGCGGAGTGGTAGTAGAGATGATCCGTAGCAGTGCAGAGAAGCAAATTTCGTGTGCAGTGAAGAAATAGAAGACAGAAACATAGAAGGACTCATCAGTAGAGCCATGTAACACTTGAATCAATGCCCACATATATAAATTTGGGCACAGATGACCTCACATGAACAAATGAAGCTAGACAAAAAATCCGCAGCGGCCAGGCAAGAGAATGCCATGGTGCCAAAAGAAAAAAAGGAAGAGAAAAAAAAAGCATTAGCAAGGAAGAACAAACAAACAATATGAACATACAATAGGCACCACATAAGTGCCACTCCAACCACTACCTACCTACATAAGGTATTTATGTTCGTCTGAGACGAACATGTTGCCAACGATGTTTGTGATCGAGGACAGCCAACTGCCACCGTTTCCGGTGTGGATCTCATTCCGTTGCAACACGAATCTGTTGTTGAAATCAGCCAACGATGACGTGATCACCTGACTGAATCCATTCAGAGCAAACTCATCATCTAAAATGGACAGCTTGATGACATATGGGTTGGCCGCTTCATACTTGCGATAGTTGACCAGGAATGTTAAGATGACGACAGCACAGTGGCCGTGATAGACACACTGGGAGGGCTCGCAGAGGAGCTGAACAATCGCTTCAAAGATGCTGGTTATCATAAGGTATTCCAGGAGCATGTTATGGCTGACATTGTCATTGACAGTTGTGATCGCCAATACCAACTGAAGGCAGAGGCACTTGAGACTGTTGGGGTAGTCACCGCTCAAGAGAAAAGACAATCTGTTGATCAGCTTGTTCATCTGGACTTCGCTGACAGAAAATCCGATCAGCATTTTTGTGGCGTCGTATCCATTGTCCCCAGCTGAGGTTTTCCTGTAGACTTCACCTATCAGAGCACAAAGGGTCTGAAGAGCAAACACAACTCGGATGTGGTGGTTGTCATTTTCAAGGGCTTCTACCGACTTGCTAAATATCTTGTTGATTATTGGTCTGCAGCAGGGTTGTTTGTTTTAAAACAAATTGTTTTAAAACATTGTTTCAAACACGTTTTAAAACAAGGTTTTGAAAAAAAACATTTTTGTTTTAAAACAGTTTGTTTTAAAACAAAAACAGGTGTTTTTTATCAAATTGTTTTAAAACAAATTTTTCCTTTGGAAATGGGCTAATTTTGACACCAGTAACATTTTCAAAAAAATGTTATTTTGTAAAAAAACATTTTTCTTGCATGTTTTTTTTTGTTTCTTTAATACAAAAAAAGAAGCATGTGCATGTCAAATGTGTCACATATAGTCAAGAAAATTTTTTTTTGCAGGTCAAAATGGCAGGTACCTACTCAGAAATGAATCAAAAGATGAATAATGATGAAAAAATAATTTTACTGGACAAATTTCACCGAACAAATAGTTTTTTCCTTGGTGGAAAAGTCTAAAGCACTATAATTGAAAAATAACGAACAAAACAAAATTTTGCTCCAGGTTGCCTTGATCAATGATCATGTTCACCATACCATTAGGCCGACTTTCACTTATCAACTCCAGCTGTCCGGTGTCAAGTTCCACTGAACAAGTGGAACATCAAAATCACTCCGATCTCTCATTTTCCACAGTTTATTACCTTACCTCAGAACCTCACCCTATAATCATGTCTACGTCACACTATCACAAACCTCAAAATCTCACACACCCTCTAAACTTAACCAACCACTTGGTGGTGTGCTCATTTCATTGAAAAATGACATGCAAGAAAAAACAATGGATATACAAAACAAGTGGCAATACCTACAACATGCTGACTGTTTAAATGTAATCTCTACCACGTTTATGTTCAACCAATTTCTACGATGCACCATCTGCATCTGTATCCAAATTCGATAGATTCTGAAATGAAATGTCATCGCAGGTCATCGCAAAATTCCATGTTGTTACCCAGTGTCATTAGGTAGGTATGTTGTTCCCAAGAACTTAGTTTATGGCAATGTTCCTTTTGGTACAACTTTGGGAATATCCACATCATTCTATCCTATTTTTGATCATGATCATGAACTTTACTTCTTTTTAAACCGCGAATGGTTTGCCATTTGTCACGATTGTTCAGTTGCCAGAAACCAAATAAATACCTCGAAACACCATGAAGAAGGAGCAGGCGGGTGATCAGAAATCAGAAGAAAACAGGATAGGACTCATTGGCAAGTGGTTGTTTCAAACAACCACTTGTCAATGAGTCCTATCCTGTTTTGTTTCTGTAGATGGTAACCTCTTGAGAAATTATTATCCCACCACAAATGATATGACCAAAGCATCAAACAAAACACATGCATTTTATGATCTTGGAAGGAAAATAAAAACAGGGACCTGTGCAAATAAAATAGGTACTTACTTAAAATAGATCCAGGCATTCGGTAGGTGAGTACTGTTAATAACTAAGAAGGGACATGGCAGGTACTCATACAAAAACAAAAAACAACCAGATTGGAAAACAAATATGAGTCCAGCAAATGCTGAGTGCCTGTTTGAATGGTGTAATATTAAAAACAAGAATTGTCAAATGTTTTTCATGATTTTGGGAACATATGTAACTAGGAACAGGAAGCATTGCACTTGCCACTTGTTGACGGGCAATTTTCATTGAAATCTTATTCTCAAAATTTCCGGTAATTTTCGTTGTACCTAAATTTCCTGGGAATTTGTGAACAATTCCCTTTCGAACTTTTGACACTCAAAATCAAGTACCTAGGAAAACAAAACGATAGAGGATGTGTACGAGGAATATTTAAGCAAAAATCAACACCAAAAAAAATTTCTTTTGGGGTATGGCCTATGGTGAGTTGTTTTATAGGATATATATATATCTTTTTTGTCATCACCATCACAAAATTGTTATGGTTAGTGATAAAATTTGGCGTGGTTGGTGAAAATTGGATTGTATTTCATCATAATTCTTGCTAGGTACCTATTTTGTTGACTTTTTGAACAATGATAAATAAATAGAAATGAATAGAATCCAACGAAAATTCCAAGAATTTTGGAATATCTCCAGGAATATTTACGCACCCCGAACGTTGTCCATTGATGCAAATTGGAGCACATCAAATGAGTTTATTCACGTAGGTACCCGCCATATCGAACCACGAGTGAAGTTGAGGACTGAGGAGCAAAACGTGCATTGTGTGCACAAAATAATATGGAATCTGGTAGTGGCCAATGGGCAAATTCGATTTGTTTTTGCCTGCATACTGCCAGTGGCGTGCGGTGGGTGCCAGAAGCAGGCAGGCACTTTGTCCAGAGCAGTGTCGTCGAGGCTGCGTTGCGCGAAGCGCAACGCCGGGGGAGGGGTTCGGGGAGGGGGTGTCCCCCTCCCCGAAGGGGAAGAAATTTTGAAAAATGGAGCCTCAAATGGTGCCCAGAATGCTCAAGTTTTTGAAAAACTGAGCATTTTCACATCTGTGTGCATTCAGTTGAATATTGAATAGCAGCAAGGTGCGGACGACATATTTCAGTGAGGTGGTTCGGAACTGAGGTGAAAGGAAAAAATCACTTTGGAAATTTCAAAAGAATCATTTACAATAAGCAAAGCCCAGATGGGTGGCAGAAAGTTGAATTGCGGTGAGCAGTGTCCCCATGTCCCCCGTTCGCACAGGACTGGCTATGCCGCTGCAAGCCAATTTCAAGCTTTTTATCCAATAGACATTTCCAAATGTACCATTTGAGTGCCTTCATCAATAACACAAGTAAATTTAAATTCATTGGTTTCACAAATTGTGGCACCGACTTCAGAAGCTTATAAATTGGGACCACATTTCATAAATTATCACAAATTTTTGCCCACACACCAGAATCTGATATTTTCACAAGTAAAATCCAATGTTTCCCTTTTCTGTTTCCCATTCCCGCAAAATCAACATTTGGCCGCACTTGACATTCAAAAATTGCGGCAGACAGCATGCCTTTGGCGAAGTGAGGTTTGCATTCATCGCAGGCTGGCCAGCGATGTCATCACAGCAGAGGGCTGGATTAGCGGGAGAACGGAACAACACGAATCTTCATGCTTGCTCTCGGACGAGAGTTGCAGCTGGAGGCAGATTTCAAAGTGCCTACTCGGCATCATGAGCTGTTCCACTTGCAGTGGGTGGTGTTTAATTAAAATTAAACAATTTACAACATGTCATGACATTAAAATAAAATTAAAAACAAAACATGAAAACACAAAAACCCAAAAGCAAAACGAAATTTTAGCAATTTTTCTCCCACACGATTGCATTTTCACGTTATTGCAGTGTTGCCACGCACAATCTTGTGGTGATTAAAAAGGGGGAGACAGCCACGGCAGGTCAAGACAGATGCATAATTTGAGAATTTTTTCTTCACAGAATAATTCTTACCTTGATGAAAATAAGTGGTTGCAAGGAGCGCAAATTCCACAGCGAAGGAAGTAGCATATGCACCGAGGAATTGGCAGAAGTGAAACAAATCCGTGCACTTTTCGGAAGCATTGAGATTTGAAACCATGATGTAGTTATGTGGGTGAATGGTTGAAGTCCAAAAAGAATTAAATAATAGTCCTATGGGGGCCCATAGGCACCCCTCTAGATTGGAGAGAAAAAGATAAAATACCATATTAGATCTGGGAAAGACTGTCAAGGATGCAGAATGGATGGAATGTAAAGCTAGCTAGCTGCCTACTAACATGCGAGCTCACTGTTGCAAGAATGATAACTAGGTACCAACTGGAAAATGCAACAACTGTTTCCACTTTTCCTTTTTATTTCTTTGTTATTAAATTGGACTGATCGGCTCTGGATGATGCAAGCCATCGACTTATCCAACAGAAAATTTCAAACCCAGTGCAGGTATGAAGTTAGGTAGGTAGGAACTAATGCGAATGAAGCTTGAGAGATTGACTTGCAAGTTTTTGGAATTTAACAAGGGGAATAAAAGGTGCATTTTTTGGAAGTTTTAAGCTGTTCCAGAGAAACAAATTTCTGACGAGTGGGGAGAAACGATCAACATTCCTTGTTGTTGAAGGGAGTTGAAAGGAAGAAACATCACTTGAGCGAAGTGTGTCAGAAGTAGGATTCACTTCCCATGAGCAACTTGCCCAACCACCAACTTTGTTTAGAAACAAGTGAAAGACAGATAAACCATGCAGTTTCCTTCTGAATTTCAAGGAATCCCAGTCCAATTCGGTGAGAAGTCCGGAAACACTCACACTCCAGTCAAATTTTCCCATCACAAATCTGGCACCTTTACGCTGGATATCTTCCAATTTCTCACTTAAGGAAATTTGAAACGGATCCCAAATAACACTTGCGTATTCCATAATTGAGCGGACAGTAGAGAAATAAAGAATAGATTTTACTTTCCTGCTTGAAGAAGAATAATTTCTAATCAAAAATCTTAGTTGAGTGCGAGCCCTGCTAATCATATCATCTATGTGAAGGTTCCAAGATAGATTTTTAGTGAAATACACACCTAGATATTTGACATGATCAGGCCTAGAGAGGGGAGAACCATCATAGTGATAGTCATAGGTAATGTGGGACTTCTTATTTGTGAAAGACATAACAACCGTTTTTGCGATGTTAACCTGCATTGCATTTCTTTTGCACCATTTTTTTATTTCAGATAAGTCATTTTGCAACAACATGGCATCACTCTCTGTTTTTATTGGAAGTGTAAGAACGACGTCGTCAGCAAACAGTCGCACCACTGATTTCAGATTGATGTGCAGCATTTATATAGACCAAAAAAAGTAATGGACCACACACTGAGCCCTGAGGTACCCCTCCGAGAATTTTATGTGGTTGTGAAACATGATTAGAAAATGAAACCTTGAAGTATCTGTCTGATATAAAATTGCAGACCCAAGTAAACAGGTTTTCGGGAAACCCATGAGAAGCAAGCTTGGAAATCAGGATTGGGATGGATACTTTATCAAAAGCTTTGACAAAATCAATAAAGATAGCATCCATATGGCCCATCTTCCCAAGTGTGTCAGCTATGTCTTGAGTGAAACTGACCAGTTGAGATTCACAGGAAAAATGTTGTCTAAATCCATGTTGTCCCAAAAATATGACATTTTTACGCGAGATAATATGGCGCAAGTGAGATGCAATCAGCTTTTCCATAACTTTAGCAGTGGCACAGAGCAAGCTAATTGGTCTGAAACAGGATATTGAAAGAGGTGAGCTCCCTTTACGAATGGGCCTAACTACACTGGTTTTCCAATCTAAAGGTATCGTACCTGTCAGCAAGGATGAATTAAAAATACATTCTAAATATGTGGATATAATCATGGAGTGATTCTTCAAAAATTTTGCTGGTATTCCATCAACAAGGTAAAAGGAGGAGTTTTTTACTGATTTGATTGTCTTGAGTATTGATTCAAAAGATAAAATGTCAGCATCACGGGAAAAGGAAACTGTTCTGTTGAAATCACATGAGAAGGAGTGAGAGCTGTCCGCAGGAAAAACCTTACTGATTTCATCAGCAAAAGCCTCACAAATTTCCTCAGATTGGTGAAGCACATCACCTGAAAGTGCTTTTATAGTACATTCACTGTCCAGTTTTTGTCCTGACAAACTTTTGTGGTATTTCCAAAAAGCTCTGGAGGATATTATATTATTTGTAGACAATTTCGTGATGAAGGACTTTTCATTTTTGTGGATAAGACTGTGATATTTCCTGAGATCATTAACATAACTGGCAGGCAATGAATTATGCTGCATGGAAGCAAAAAACGTCCTCCTCAAGTGATGATATGTGTTCCTTAAATGCTTATCAAACCACACAGGGAATTTTATACCAACAGCTTTGTGTAAAGGAACCCAGCAACTAATTGCAAATGTACAAATGCACTTAAATTCATCCCATAACAATGATGTTTGAAAAGGATCTATTAGCAGAAAGTCATTAAGAGCAAACTGCAAAAATATATCAACAGAGTTCATGTCATAACGACTAAAGTTGTAAGTAGACGCTACAATTGGCTCTAGAGGGGCCGGCAAGGTTGGCAAATTTGCACATACGACAGAGAAACGAGAGAAAACCATCAAATGATCACCAACACTGCATATTGGATTAACGCTTACTAAATTTGATGTTTTTGATGAATGAAAAACCAGATCTAGGGTGTTCCCACCACGAGGATGGTTAGGAATTGGTCTGGTAACAAAATGCACAATTTGGGTCATGGAGAAAAAGTCGATGAATTCTGACAAGCCATCAGGAATTTGCGAGCAGCTGTCCCATGTCAGGCCAGGCAGATTGAAATCTCCCAGAAAAAAAAGAGGGGATTTGTTCGGTTGGAATTGTTTGCACTGATCCGATCTCAGGAATGAAAATAATTCAGAAAACAGCATCTTAAATTGAGCTAAATTATTTGATGGAGGCCAATATAACAGACACACAAATGTTGATGGCCAGGAAAATCCCAGTGACACAATCAATAATTCGTAGGATTTACTGGAAAAAACCAATGAAGGTTCAAGAGCTGATTAACACCCAAAAGAATGCCTCCCCCATGACGATTTCTGTCTCTTCTAAAAATTTCATATCCCAGAGGCAAAATGCCACTCTCAATGCAAGAGTTGTCCAGCCAGGATTCAGTTACAGCAATGATGTCAGCCCCAAGAGAATGAAATAAAGGCCTGTAAGTGAAACGTTTAGGTAGAATGCTTCTGGCATTTAGCAACAAAACTGACAATGGATGAAAAAATTGCATTTTTTGTGGTGTAGAGTTAGTTTCATGGTAGTTCTGACTCTGGGTAGTCTGATTGTGGTAAACTGGTACACTCGATAGAGAAGACTGCAACTTAAACGTAGGCAGAGTTATACATTTAAAAAACCATTCACAGATTTAATAACATTTTCAGCGACCAATTTAGCACCATGTTCAGAGTAATTCCACCATGATTCCACCTTACGGATGGACGGCTGGGTTCATCGCATCCCCACAGATCCCTCAAGCAGGCACATCACATCTTGCCTCCATGAATCTGATGCGCCAATGGAGCAGTGGATTCGCTTGCGTCTGGAAGACCAGGAGAAAGAGGGAGGGCAGGGTAACCTCATCGGGAAAGAAGGGGTTCCCAGTTGAGAATCGTTAGAGACACTGTCAGCAGCAGCCGCAGCAGGCAAATCGAAGTGTGCCTTTCTCGGAGTTGGCTCAGTCCATATTGTGTGTGGATTTTGATGGCCCGGTCGCAAATTTTGCAAAAAATGAAAAATGAACAATTCATGAAATTTTTCTTGGGCAGGCAGTGCCTGCCTTGCCTGCCCTGACCGACGCCACTGCATACTGCCCAGGGTATGTTGCTGCATTCACTCGGGCTTCACTCAAAGTTTTACAAGAAGAAAAAAAAATATTTGTTTTAAAACACGTTGTTTTAAAACAAAAATCATGTTTTAAAACAAGTTTTTTTTCTAGCTGTTTCAAAGCAAAAAGTGTTTTAAAGCAACCAATTTTGTTTTTAAACAAAATAAATGTTTTGTTTTTTTTTCAAATGTTTCGTTTTTTTTTGCAACCCGGTCTGCAGGCTGACAGCTGGTTACCAGACAGCTTGGCAATTTCCCCTGAAGGGCACCAACCTTCGGTTTGAGAAGAAAGAATTCATTCCAGAAATTGGGATTGTCGATGGAGGGATCACGGCCGAAAAGAAAGTTTCATAAATTTGAACGACCTTTTCTTGCTTTGAAAACAACTCTGCTTTTCTCTCTTTGGAGTCGCGTTCTTTTTGAGCAATTTAGACGTATGGAGTAGAGGCCTGCAACCGCGGGTCGGTACCCGCAGGTATGGGTAAGCTTTTAAGGAAGACGGGTGGGTATGGACGGGTACGGAGCAATCCTGTGCGGGTGCGGGTTGGGTACGGGTAAGGACTCACGGGTACGGGTTGGGTATGGGTGTTGGAGGGCAGAACGGGCTTGGGTAAATGGGTAAAAAATTTTCTGTGGGACAAAAAAATTCGGCGGGACGCCCGAAAAAAAATTAAACAAAATAAAAAAAAACGTTTCAATCGCAAACATTTTTTTGGAGAGATACGGTGGCCCAGAACCGCCACATAAAAACAAATAACTCCCATTTGAAATACATGGCGTTTTTTTATTGCAGGCAGTGTTATGTTTGCATATGAGGATAGCAACACCAACCAAAACAAATAACGATCGTGCTTATTTGTTTGTTGTTGGCAAGATGTTTGTACAGAAAGATAGCAACACCTGCAAAAATAAATAGCGAACTTTGTTCAATTGTTTGCAGGTGATGTCAAGTTTGTACATAAAGATAGCACGCCAACAAAAACAAACAGCTAAACTTTTTTGTTTGCAAAGTTTGTATTGAACAAACAACACCTAAAAAACAAATAAAGGTAATTTTTCATTTTGTTTGAGGGATGGTTTTGTAAAGAAGATAGCAACACACAGGAAAACAAATGACAGCACACTTATTTGTTTATGGATGTTAAGTTTGTATGTGTAAGATAGCAACACCTACAAAAACAAATAACGATCTTTTTTTTTTTTGTTGGTGGTGTTATGTTTGTATATGAAGAAAACCACTCATCTTTTTTGTTTCGGTGGTGTTAAGTTGCACATGAAGATAGCAAATCCGACATGAAGATAGCGTCTCCAGGTTTTCTTGATTGCCGGAGTAACATCATTCTCCCAAGCCAGCCCTGCAGCAGAGGGATGTGCTTGGAGATGACGGTGGAGCGCACTGTTTGAAAAAATCACCCTCCCCGACCCTCAACGACCATCCTTTTTGTGATCTCTGCGGACTCTCTTTGCCTCTCCTTGCGATCCCGCTGCGATTTGACGCACCAAAGAAAGGCCTGGAACGATCTCTGCTGCGGCTGATAACACGTGCGGTGCCGGATTTGTTATTATATACGCTCAAGAACCAATATCTTTCTTGACGTGATCTGCCAAGCATTCTTTGAAGGGAAAGGAAGTGCTTGCACTGACATGGCAACGGGAAGAGTGATTTGTGACCGTCATTCACGCAGCAACCCAGATATTCCCAACCTTCGAATTTGTGCAGTGCCGAGGAAATTGATGGAAACACACTCACCAAATTCAAAATGCAATATTCGGTCGTGTGCACCAAAGCCACGAACTGACAGCTGGCAAAAAGTCAATAATTCTTCATTCAAATGCAATTTC